>SZWC01029227.1:0-26541 GCA_023375785.1 Penium margaritaceum
ACACACACACACACACACACACACACACACACACACACACACACACACACACACACACACACACACACACACACACACACACACACAAACACACACATATACATATATATATATACGTATAAAGATGGATGTAAGTATTCCAAACATGTGTTTTTTACAGACATAAAGAGAGATAACTCAGGTATATAAAAATGGTTAATGTAGATGTAAACCTATGTTTAAGGTTACTATGTATCCCTATGCACGCTTTGCATGCAACACCATCCACTTGTTTGTTTTTTATGGAGTACCTCAAGAGTAGGTCGTAAAATCCCCCCCCCCCTTTACTCATCCTTCTCACTACTCATTCTTACTCATTCTTCTTTCGCCCCCAGTTTTCAAATTTGTCTCCAACTTGCACCCATTTATCAAGTTGATTTTTATATATCCCCTAGTTTTTCACTTCATTTATATCTTACCCCTATCGTTCCACGAGGTTTAGCGTTAGACTTTACCGATGTCGATGTGTAATTTCCTTTTGTTAGACTTCATCGATGTTGATGTGCAATGTCCATCAATCGATCCTTGCCTTCGCGCAAGTGCTACTAGTTTGCTATGTTGCACGTTGATTGAAGAAAGGGTTCGGTCACGATATACCCAGTTTTTGAAACTATATAGCTGATGTACAAATATTGCACAAAAACAACGCATATGACAATACTGCACAAAAAAGAACGCATGTGCCAATGTCGCATAGAGAATAACGCATATGACAATGGCAAACATAAAATAACGCATATGCCAAGGTTACACATAAAATACCTGAGGGACCCAAAAACGCTAAAAAACTTGTCATGTTCCCGCCACATACCATGTAGCATTCATGCATGACATGATTTTTGTCATTCACTATGCATCTGACGAATGCACCATTGAACGTTTTTCCATGTCAGGTCCAAAACACATGCTGTAATCCAGCATGAAGAAATGGGTGGGTGGCTGGTTGATTTTGTTGCGGAGGCTGGGCAAATGGTTGCTTTTGTAACACAAGGTGGGCGGATGGTTGCTTTTCTTCTGAACCACGGGCGGATCATTGCTTTTCTTCCAAACAACGGGTGGATGAGAGTCACAATTTGTGTTTTATGGGTATCTGAGCTATTTCACCCTTAAGAAGAAAACATCATCCCATAGTGGGTAAAGCGATACCCACATGTTATGCATGAGCTATAAAAACACCTCTATTATTACGGGTTTGAAAAACTCAAGTTCAGGATAATGATGATTTTGACGTCATTTGTTCATTCCTGTAACATGTGAAGTGGCACTAAACTGGATGCATTAGCACCAGAGTGGTCTACTATTACAAGCGTCAAATAAGGTACCATCAAACACAATAGTCACCACATTACATCAATCAGCAAGTTATGCTCGCCGATTGCGTTGTAAACCACGCAAATGAAAAAACAAATCATAAGCATCATGAAGGTGCACGTAAACTTAATAGAATGAGTGACATGCCATACTTTATGCTGATGCCACAGATGCATCAAAAGACCAATGAAAACTATCGATTTTTACGTTGACGATTGATTTTCCATGGTGCTCCCTATTAGACTCACTATTGATTTTGCCACATCAGTACATTTAACGTGGTATTGGAATGGCGCTTGCTTTTTCCGTTGGTGCATCCATGGAGCTGGTTTGTTTTTATACTCTACCGTCATCCTCTGAAAAGTTTCATAAGTGGACGACGAGCATAGTGAATGGGATTGTCGCATGAGTATGCCTTTCTGTACAATTGCGGTTTTGGTTTGCATCCATAACCTGTGCTACGCAAACTAAAACACAGCCGTATGTTGTGCCATTTTCCAGTGTCCCGGCAGGCAGCACAAAAGGACCTATGGGTGTCATCCTTACAGGCCTACACTACTTGTATGTACATCATGGATACCAATACACATACCTCCGCCGATACTAACGGACACCTCTCCAAGACGCCATTCTGGGATCCTGTCACTCTACCCTTCGACCCCATGGTTGCGCAAAGTGCTTGGTCCGTCGTGAAGGACGAATGGGACCGGTGGTCAACTCATAACACCCTTGTTATCATAGTTACCAAATCATGTATTCCCGGGAACCATGCTCTTGGTGTTAAGCCATCGAATGCCCTCTCCACGCTCATTGTTCTTTCTGAGAATGTGGAAGCCGTTGTCACAAATTGAATTCCAAGTTCCTAACAATGACTTTTGAGAAACGCATGTGCATGATGTTGATGAATTCATTTTGCAGAGTACCCTCCAGGTTTTGTATATCATTTACACGATTCCCCCAAGCTCTCTCATATTATTGACATTGTACCCTATGCATTCACTTTGCCCTACCAGAATGTGGGTATTCCATCTCCAACCATTGTACCAGTAACTATGGCTTCTACTTCACTTATAAAGTTAATGTCTACTATTATTGAAGGCTTCCCAGTTTATGTGTTCATGGATGTATCATGTAGATGACATGGAATTGGTATATACATGTCTTGTAAATTGCGTATATGATAGCATGGATGCATTTGTGATTTCCGCTCAACATGTTAACTAACATCATTGTATTCAATAGGAACTCCAAGTTCACTAGAAAACAAAGTGCAAGCCTGTACACTTGTAGTATTCATAACACATAATTAATAAGTTCTACATTTGATTATTACTGATTTTTAAAAGCGATGTAGACAACCTTCTCAAGACTACTACGAGGGATGGAATTCTATCCACATTTCATGACAAGTACACCATGTTTGAATGATATTCATTCCTTTCGTAGGAATTTTTCCTACATGGTTATGTTATAGCTTGTAATGTACACAAAGATTACAGCATGTACGGGACATCATGTACGGGAGATCATTGACACCAGTAGTATAGTGGTTCGAAATCACATGTGGCAATCCATGTCTAAACGTAGAGTGGCAGACTGTGAACCCATAGAATGACATCCCATGCGGTGCATAGATGCCATTCTAGACACTCCAGTGCATCGTGAAAGTCCTCCTTAGATGACCCTATAGAAATTTAACCCCAATTACACGCTAATCCAAGTCTGTTGCCTCATGTAATCTGACACCCATGCTTTCCACAAGTGATGTTCCCCCTAGACACAACACCTAGTCTTCTCTTCCGTAGACGGATCCCACAAGTCACAATTCCCCTATGCACCTTGCTTTTTGGATCCTTATGCAACAACTTTTACCAAGTTTTAACCTACAAAGGTTAAATTGCATAAGGGGAAAAATGAATACACCTTGTAATGCAAGATAGTTCACACCACAACATGTCATATATCATAAAAGATTGATGTCTCACATGAAAAGAACATGGTCAGAGAAACATGAACACATGATTGACAACAAACAATGAGTGATTCTCATGCATTGTCCAGTTAGTTTCACACGCCAAAATCCACGTCTAAAAATTCCATGCTCTGTGCCATACTACGTCTCATTGCATACTGTTGCCTCCATGCCTCCTCTGTGGCCTCAAACCATGTACGCCTCATCTACTTGTCGTACTTGAACTCCTCATCTAAGGTCTCACTATCCGAACTCCACTTTTTGCTAAACTCTAACGCCAAATTCTCACTATTCATACCACCCTCACCGATGTCCGTGTCGTCCTCATTTTCCTCCTCCCCCTCCCCATCCGTGTTGTTTCTGTTAAGGTTATCGTCTGTCTACTCGTCCACTCTAAGGTCACCACCATCCTCCTCTCTTGTTGGAATAGCCCCTCCAGCCTGTAGTCCCATAGGTGCAGCTCCATTTTCTACGATAGAATGCCTATATGCATGTGTGGTGCCACTATCACTGTTGGTTCCTACTACTACTCTTGTGATCATGCCTACACTTTCATCTGCATTTGTGGGTGTGCTTACTTCAACGTCCGGGATAGCAAGCGCGCTTTTGCCTAATGCATTAGTTCTCGGCTGTTTGCTAGTGCCTTCTGCACTGCTTGTGCTTGATGCACTGGTGTCGGCTACTATGCTAGTTCCAACCACTACGCAGTTGCCTGCTGACCCATTGGCTCTAATGTCTGTGGTTATATCTCTAGCGCTGCTACCCAATGCTACTATAGCCACCCGTGTTGCCTATCAAAGAGCCTTCCGTGCTTGCATGAGCCCGCACTTGTTAGGTTCGTGCGGGTTCACGTAACGATGCTTGGGCTGGCCCTTCAACCCACACTTGCTAGAGATATGGTTGGCACCCAAAGCACCTTGCGCCGCTTGCATTTGCTTGGTGGCTACCCACGACCAATGTCTGGGCCATGTTGGGGTTTTTGAGCCGGTAGTGACAGAGTCACCGTGTGCTCTTATGCAGCAAGGGGATCTTGCTGCTGTCTAGGATCTCTGTGCCTAGCAAGCAAACCCTATACTCCAATGTTGCGAGGTGCGTAGCTGAACTACGCAATCCATGAAAAGGATATGCTAGCGGTGATCGAGGAATTCAAGCATTAGAGGTGCTACCTCGAGTCGCGACGCTGCGTGGTCTTCACGCATCACTGATTCCCAAAGTACCTGAAGACGCAGCCGACCCTCAGTCGCTGACAGACTCGTTTGATGGAGTTTTTGGAAGGGATTTTTTACTACGAGATCCAGTACAATCCTAGGAAGGTGAACCCGGCGAATCCTTCGTCGCGGAGGCCGGACATGATTCTCAGTGCTGATAGGATCCCCGATCATGCATAGCCAGTGACAGCACAGTTATGGCGTGGAAAGTGAGTTCATTAGTGGTGCGCTGAAAGATGCCACGTGGGATGGAACGTGTTGGCAAAGGGGGAAGGAGTGGAGGATTGTTGTGCCAGACTATGCGTCATTGAAGCAGTTGTTGGTGGAGGAGGCGCATGACACTCATTACTTGGGTCACTTTGTCTTCGACAAGATGTTCAAAGCCTTGGCATGCCAATATTGGTGGTCGTCAATGGCAACTGATTGCAAGAGGTTTGTTAGCAGCTGTGATGTGTGCCAAAGCATCAAGGCGCGGAGGACAAACCTACCTCGGGAGCTGCAACCATTGCATGTACCAATGGTTGCAATGGTTGCAGCTCCCAAGGTGGGTTTGTCCACGGTGACTGCAGACGCCGTGGACAGACATCTCTTTTGACTTCATTAGCCAGTTACTTGTGACGGAACAAGGCAACAACATGGTGTTGGTGGTAGTAAACTGGCTTTCTAAGTTGGTACATTTCATCGCATGCGCTGAGAGCATCACATTTATCGGGACAGCTCTACTCCTCCTAAGTCATGTCATCAAGCTGCATGGAGTGCCGTAGTCGGTGGTCTCAGATCGCGATCCACGCTTCACTTCCCGATTCTAAAGCGATCTCATGGAGACGCTGGGCACACGGGTGCAATTGACCTCAACATACCACTCATAGAGCGATGGGCAGACTGATCGCACTAACCAAACTCAGGAGCACTTTGCAATGGCGTGTGCTACACGTCAACAACTCTCACTGTATTTCTACATGCACAGTGATAGATGGAGATGTTGGAGCTACAAGGCGGTTCACCGAGAGACAATGCAAACTCTTTATATGGACAATCGACTGTAGGAGTCTTCTCCGACAAGACATAGGGTGCATGTAGAGCACCGAGTTAGGTGCAATTAGGGCACCGAGTTCAGGTGCAAGTAGCTTGTTGTAGCAAGCTAGAAAACCGGTAGGCTGAGGCCTGGGCTAGCCAATGAAATAGTGTAAATACCTTGTACTCTGTTCATTGTAATCAACCTGTGGTCTTCCAGATCAGGCTTCGAGACATCTCCAAGTCTATCTTTCCGCTGTGACTATGCTCTCCACACCCCAAGGATTAATCTTTAGAAAGCACCCACTCTCACAACGTACATATGCAAAACTAAAAAACTTGACACATACGCTCTAGTGATCCTCTACAATACATCATGAATGATGATTTCCCTCACAGTAGTGAGTGAATGGAAAGTTCTACAACTCAACGTCAGTAATGTGTTATTCAATGGCCAAATGGATACAAAAATCTATACAAAGAAACCAAAGGGATATCATGACGGTAGTACACAAGTTTCCAAGCTCATCAAAAGCCTCTTTGTGCTCAAACAATGTCCCCTCCTTTGGTAGTGGAAACTACGTAGCATTCTCAACAACTTCAACTTCAATACTTCATCCTACGATACCTGATTCCTTCAACATCAAGAGTCACTACCATCATCATTAGACCGCTATGCTCACATCTACATCAACAACATCCTTGTCATTAGACACTATAATAGTCTTACAACACCACAATTTATGAAGGTAATGGCAGTAGCAATTATCATACAAGTTGTGCCCAACGTAAGATGCTATCTCAACATGAACATCAATCATGATCGTGAAGCACGCACCATCAACCTTGAGTAGCAAACCTACATTGATAATTATTCAAAACGAATAACATTTCCAACAACGTCTATGGTATTCCACTCTTACTAAAATCATTTCCACCTCAACAACGTGATAAAAATACTTCGAATGCAACATCCTACATTTTGTGTGTTGGGTCCCTCACCCTTGTAAAACGTTGTGCATGAACCAATCTATAGTCTTCACTCAGACATCTACCTTCTTAGAGCAATGCTTATCATCCCAAGAGAACCAACACGGAGTTGAACTGTACGTGAAAAGAATTCTAAGCAAAATGTACATAGTAGTGCAATTACAGCACCAACAATTATAACAGGAATGCTATAGTGATGCGGATTTTGGCAGACAACCTTATGATAATTGTAGCATTATGGGCTTGCTCAGAAACATAGCAATATCCTCCTCTAGAAACACCCATATCCACATCACTCCGAGGAGCACCAAAGTAGAGTACATGGTCGCTACAAATGCTGCACAAGAGATCACCCATCTCTTGTTTAGTTTTCCAAAAAAGGGAACTACACCCTTCTTTTTGCACAACCAGTCAACAATGAGCCGTACCAACTCAACACAATTCAATGATCTCAATTAACACATCAGCATCAAAGGACATTGGATCCGCTTTTGAGTTATCTATGGGACAGCGAATCTTCTCTTTATTTGTGGAGTAGAAAAAGCTGTAGATTTTATCACACAAAGAATCGACAAAGAAAAACAAGGCCTCTACATCCATTAGAGTGGAATTCATGGAGAGTTCCCACTCACCTCCACATTGTTGTTCATGTACCTTTGTAGCCACTCATATGCTAAGTTTTGGATCTTGAACTTATACTCTAGACGACCTCCCCCAAATATCACCTCCTCAAAACTTAGGATCTTGAGTCTTGGGCAAACACGATGCTCCTCATCAGACCACTTGTACATCGCATCGTAAGAAACGATTAGGCGCCCCATCGTGTCATGGCCCTAACACGAGAAAGCCTCATCAAGGAAGTTCAACCCATAAAAGTAGATGAAATGGCTCCATATTCCTTCGTGGGGAGAAAAGCCACCAGAGCCACAATTTTTGCATTAATGGTGGAGATTGAATCTTCAAGTATGCCTCCAAGTTCCTGTGGAGTTGAAGGTGAAACTAACATGATTTTTTTGGATGTTACAAGTAAACTCCAGTTGCATCCTACACAAAAGCAGCCAAAAAAAGAACTTGATGTAGTTTTCTACAAAAGAAGTAGCATTCAACTACACCAAAACATCTTGGGGCATTCATAACAACAAATGGGGGTGAGTGAGTCTAAAAAAATGCTCTAACTTTGTCTTGATGTTGTCTGAGAAAACTTTCAAACTCAAACAAGTACTACGACTGATGTTGTCATTGCTACTAGTATTGCTCTTAATATTCATGATGTTACTACTGTTGCTACTGAAGCTACTGCTGTTGATTTTGTTGATGTTTTTTTTTCATGTTGCTATTGCTCCTCCTTCTCCTAATGCCACTGATACTACCAACATCGAGGCCGTTGTTGATGCGGCCATTCCGGATGCTTATGATGCCTCTACTACTCTCCAAAGCAATGGCGTTGTCATTGTCATTGTTGCTTTTGGACCGGTTGATCCCGAGCTTAGTCATACTAGTCTCCCTGACCTGGTTGTGAATGTTTTTGTTCCTACAACAGCTCCTTACGTTGTTCATGCCTCTACCGCTACTTGGACTTATCACTCTTCATTATAAAAATATGGCCAATTACCGGCACACTCACGTTGTTTTGATTATCTTTGCAATTCTGAAACCATCGTGCAAATGTAAGCAAGGATGTATTCCTCACTTGCCAGAGAAGATTGTGTAAGTTGCCTCACATAGATGCTGCATTCACTCCTCATAGTTAGTACAAGGTAGCTAAACTTTAGATGAGACGATTGTGAAGGGTTCTCGATAAGAGTTGCAACCACCACAATCTGCCAGTAGCAACATGAATGGAATTGGCAACAGGAAGAAATATCGAAATGGGTATGGGAATGGGAAAGCCTCTTGGTTATGGAGTTGGCGTGCGAGTGCATGATCAAGAAGTTTTGAGTGCTAGTGAGTCATTTTTTTCCCTCCGTCCATTACAATTGACAACCTCTTCCATGCGCTTTGTGTTAAACTCTATCATGTTCAATGACACACAAATGCTGCCATGTTCTACGACAAGACAGTTGACGTAATGGATTTTATATTGTGTTGCTGTCGTTGAGGACTTTGCCATGTCCTTTAGAAGCACACTTGGCACCTCTCAACACTGCTAGGTTGTGAGTGTACTCTATCTAGACGTGTCCAGAGAGGGAGCAAAGTAGACACACAGTATTCATTAGGATTATCGCGTAAATAGGTGCATACTTGAGATCCTTTAAAATCACGACCATTTTTTGGGTTTCTTGAAATATTCAACCTATATACTTTTCGCTCACAATACTAGCCCACTTCTTTCATTGCATAAGAATTGATGATATTATTTATCCTTTCCCAATTTCTTAAAATTAAGAAAAATATTTAAACCATTACAATCTTAACACTATGTATCAGTTACTATTAGATGTGATGACATCAATTAACTGAAAAAGATATTTTATAACCAGTTACAATCATAGCCAAATGATACAATTTAGTGCATAAAGGAAGAATTCCATAGTTTTATTTAAATGGATATGAGTTTAAGATATAAATGAGGCATTAGTATTATAAAAAGGTCATCTAAACTAATAATAAATGTGTAACATGGCTCCAGCATTTACAATACGGCTGTTTGGCCATGTAGAACAGGTTTGTAGTCAAAGAATTTCATCTATGTAAACAAGTATTAGAACACATGATATGGGGAATAAATCATGGGTATATGTGTAAGGTTAACAAAGAAATGGCCTTGAATAAGATTGTCTTCGAAACTCTAGGTGCATATCATTATTTTAAAGATTTACTTGTCTTAATGCCTAGGTTCTCGTTGAAGGTTTCCACAGAAGCCTTAAAATCCTTCATGAATGTTTTCTTCCGAGGTCATACGTTCATGTCCCCACAAGCAAGAATTTTATTCACAGGCAGCCTGTGACCCTTCAGCTACTAGTGACCCTTCATTAGCGTGGTGACTCTGAGCCGGTCTGGTGACCCTTCATCTTCCTAAAAACCCTTTAGCAACCTAGAGAGTTATGCAACCACCTAGTTAACTTTGCAACCACCGAGGTGCCTGAGTAACCACCCTGGTGGTTGTGCAACCACTAATGAGGTTATGCAACCATGCTAGTGGTTATGCATCTGAACTTTTGTCATACTCATCCATGAGCATCGAAGGAGGCCTGACTCTCAACAACTTAGATGCCATCATGTCACAGTATCTAATTGGCCTTCAGTTCTCAATACAACCAGAATACCATCAAGCGCTCCAAACTTCACTCCCTGCTCATCCATTGAGCTCTCTAAATCTTTCTTGTAGCACTAGGACTGCAAACACTATGGAGAGTACGTCTTGACTTAGGTTCTTTGGTGAGACAACGTCCAGGGTGGTTGCTCTATGGTTCAGATACACCCACATCCCGACTCTAGCACTTGGTGCGTGGATAAAGTTGTACAACTACAACACATAACAATACTAAGTGTTTGGTTTCTAGACTTAATGTGTGAATGTATTCCGTGCATTTATACCCTATTACATACTCCCCCACGTGTGTGACCTTCTTACTTCTTCATGAAAAAGGCCATGGAAAATGAAGAAGTTTCATTGTCAATGAGAGGATACCTCACCGGCTGAATCACCCCATGCAAAACGTGTTGTGATTTTGCTATTGACTATCCAAAATTAGAAAGTGAAAAGGTTTAAAATTCACTTTGTGATATGCTCATTGTAGATCATTGTCATCAACCCTTTTGAATTTATCTTGTGAAAACAATGTTTCTACAGCCCAACTTTACATTAGAACTTATGGTGGAAAAGTCCAAATGACCAAGAACTAGAAAAGCTACCATGGGGTTTACTCAATACAATTCATTGCTTAAGGAATACAAATTTATAGTTACTTGTGATGGCTGACATAGAAGAATTTTATTTGCCTATAATGTATTCCCATTTTTGCTTTGGACTCATGTGCCCATTGCGGTTTCTTCTTTGTCCAAACTATCTTGCTTATCTCTAGGCTTAAATAGAAGGAAATCAGAGTTACTACACGTTGCAACAACCTCACAGTTGTAGCAATTTTCAGGAAACTAAGTCATTGTTTTGCGTTCCTTCCTTTGCTTGAGTGAACCGGCAAATACCAAACTATGTTGGCTGTGGAACACGCAACAAATCATTTTTGCTAATAACTTAAAACGTTGACACTTCAATACAAGGACATATTACGACTCTTTCTGTGAAGGCACAAAAAGAAACAATCCATTCAAATTCTTCCACATTCAATTTTGCGTAAGTGGACACGTGGCAAGGTTTCTAAGAAATGGTGTGAAGTGACATGGTTTGCGAGAATTGTAGCTAAGATCCTTCAAAGAATGTTTGCCACTCAAAATTACTCGTTTCCTTCGAGTATGATACGTTTTTCATAAAAATTTCATGTCATATGGCTTTTAGTTTCTCCTTTCACAATGGCCATGTAATGGCACCAACCTAATAAAAAATGCATGATGTCCAAAATTCCCAAAGAAAGTATCAGAATAATACTCTCAACCAGAAGCACAAATTTCCACATATGGAAGTAAAAGGAGGAATCTTGTTACACACGCTAATAAAGGGTCCACATTGAAGTTGAAACCAAAGAAAAAATCAACGTACAAAATCACATCCTTCACTTTGTTATGATGAAGGTTGAATTCCAGTGTCACATCCTCATGCCAAGAAACATGCATGCGCCAAGAGTTACAAAAATGATAACATGGACTTTGGCCTCAACCTTAACATGCCTTCTTATCTCATGAATACGTTTCGTGCATGATGAAACCAAAATGTGGCCACTCTTACACAACCCCTGAGTAACTTCAAGACAAACTTTGGTTATTCTCGTTTGAAGACATATGTTGTGGTTAGCTACCACTCATTTTTGTTGTTTGTTGGTGGTTTCCAAAATGTGGTTTGCTTGGTGGTTTGTCCTTAAATTCTTGATGTTTCCATGCTTATGTGTTTTTGTTTTCAGATTTTATGCTTTGTTTTTCTAGTCTAAGTTTCTTCAAAGTTTAATCTCTCCCACACACATCTCCCATTAAGGCCACCATCACTTGACCGAACTATACCTCCATGCTCAACATCGAAGCATGTGCGAGTATAAATAATAATGCACTCATGGCAACTAACTTAGTGCAAGCATTGATACATGCAAAACTGATATATGCGGTCATTTTCTGATCTCCAACACCAGACCCGCCAATGAACAAATGATTTAATAAAACTCAATAAATTATCACCTGCCTTAACTAAATTCAAAACACCTTGTGCCACTCGACAACCCCCTCCCTTAGAAGCGACGATCTGGCCAAAACCTAACCATAAATGTCAGTCATGGCATACGTTCATGCAAAAGGTCATTTGGGGCGGAGGCTTCTTTCATACCATTATGCCTGTAAATTATTTTCCAATATCTTCGCTACTTCCAACTCACAAAAAATGGAAACCTAGTGGCACATGGCACCATTAATGGAGATTCACCTTCCCATGATTCACAAGTGAAAGAAAATCAGTGTGTGCACCAAGTAAATCAAGTTATAGCTAATTGTGTCACTATCATATACAACACAATTTATGTGTGTTACACATGTAACATCTCTATTTCGTCAAAATGTTCTTCAATTAATGAAAGTTCTGACTCAAATCGTACTTAGTGCACAAAACATATATAGAAATTTAGGATTAAAATAAGTACTATTGATTAAGTTTAAATAAACCCTTTCAAAAAAATTGGTCAATACATGCATCATTTATAAGCTTGAAATTTGTGCACTTCAAAGTAATCACGCGTATTTTAGCATGACATATACTCTAGCTTGAACAATAAGAAAGGTTGAATACTATTCTTTTCTAACCTATCAACCATCGGGTGATCTCTCTTTATATGTGAAAAAAATGTACAAATGTGTTTTATGCATGAATGCACATTTTTTGTGATACATCCATCAAAATCACTTGTTGATGTTTGTGCAATTTGTAAAGTTAGGACCTAGTTTGGGTGAAGTGTTGAACCTAGATCTTACCAACATCATAAGGGTCTCGGATTAGGTGTCCCCATTCTTTAACACTGATTGTATTGGGGATGTGGAGGAAGATTTGTATCAAATGTATGGAAAACACTTTCACAAGTTTATCAAAAAATGAATTGCTTTGCCCCTCTTCTATGTATACAATGCAATGAATTATCATCATACTCTAAAACCCTTTGGCAGGGGCAAGAACCAACCACACTCCCCCTTGAGGATGTTATGTTAAACTGGGGAAATGTATTAGAAAGTTCA
Organism: Penium margaritaceum; assembly: GCA_023375785.1. Lineage (NCBI taxonomy): Eukaryota > Viridiplantae > Streptophyta > Zygnematophyceae > Desmidiales > Peniaceae > Penium > Penium margaritaceum. The sequence continues at coordinate 12,859 of SZWC01029227.1, forward strand.
CTACATACAAGAACAAGCAAATACACTATTGTTATTTTTCAACAATCAACTTTATGATTTTTTTGATAGGAAAAATGAGGCAAATTGAAGGTTTTTTTTAACGTTTTCTATCCATGGCATACTTGCATGCAAAGCATTCCATCTTGATGTTGCATATGAAATAAAGGTTACCGATAGGTAGTCCCCCCTCCAAAGAATTGAGTGTATTAAGAGAATGGAGTTGGGATCACAATTAATAGAAAAACATGTTGATACAAAAACTACCCTGTATGCTCCTCTGAAATACATTCAAGAGGAAGGCATGTGGGAGGTTTGCAAACGGTGACACGCAGACCAAAAAGAACACATGTATTGTATGTATTTACCCATAACTCTACCTAGCAAGAACTGAAAGAGATACAATAAATTCTTAGTCCAAAAAAATCATAAATAGAAGAATGAAACATCCCTCAATTGTATTAACAATGAATATCGAACCTCTACAAAAACCTCTTGCTTATGTAGTCAAAGGTTTGAATTAATAACTTATACTCATGGAATGAAATTCTGATGGCAACTCTGAGAATGAATAAAAAGAGGATCCCCCATGTGCAAGTTACAATGAACCTATCATGCGAGTGAGAGTTAAACCGTGCGTCGTTGAAGGATTTGACCTGCCCATTGACCAGAAAGTATGTACAATTCATCCTAGAAAACTAGGAACACCTCACTAAACAATCTTGTACCCAAAGGGTATAAATTGGGGTTTAGAAATAGATAATGTTTATAGGCATGAACAAGATCTAAAATTTTGAAGAAATTATACTATAATAGATTTGTACCTACTTTTCATTATGTATTCTGTTCTATTATGTACTTGATACTCCAGACTTGAAGCAACTGGTTTTTTTTACTTTTGTGTTCTAGGAGGGTGTTAGGATACTGATTGGATTAGATATGGCAAGGGACATGGGGGTGGTATCATGCCACATGAAACATTCAAAGATGGATGAGGGTGGTTTGACCTTTAAATATCATTAGAGCATTCATTAAGAGAAAATGAGTTCGTGACATATGGAAAACATATAGTAATCCTAAGAGTTATAGATAAAAAATGAAACGAATCATGGTCATTCTATGTTCCATTGTAAAATGCCTCGTGAACAGTTTCCAAGGTTAAAGACTTACATCCTACCAATTATACGTGAAAAAATGCTTGTTTTATGATACCTAAACTGAAAGGAGATACGTAGGTATGTCCCAGTATACACATTAAGCAGTGTATGAATATGTTATGATTAAACACATCTCTTGTATTGCTCAAATATCATAATGATTTTCTTGAAGTTCTTACTTCATCGTCAAAGTCTTTATTGGATCTTTCTTTCTTGTCCTCGGATTAACTTGATCTTTCATTATCATTCACGTGAGGTCTTTGTGAAGAAGTTAGATGTGTAGAGGCCTTGTGCAAGGTTGTTTTTGGAGAGTTAACAATTATAATTCACCTCTAGTTCGATTTGATACCAAGATTTGTGTTCAATTGAATGTGGATGGATATGTAAAAACGATAGAGAAGAAGATGATTCAAGAAAGTTGGATGTTTGCATAATCCATCATGAATACTATCTGTCCTTAACATACATTTTTTAGTTTTTGGACATATTTTTGAAATAACTGTAACTAAATTTGTTGTGATAGTGGATTTCTTTTTATGCTTGAACAAGCTTTCCTCATGTTTCTAGATCGGGTGCATCTCCTTGAAAATTTATCTTTGTTAATGTTGAAATAAGAAAAGGCTCGTGGAGAGGAGAGAGGTAGAATTTGATCAAGACGATGTCGAAAAAATGAGGAAAGATGAGTGAGGAACACCAAATGAGTGTAGAGCCTAAGTAACTTTGGACGCTCAAGACATTTCGGCAACCACTAGTGTTATTGTTCATTGAGGAGTTTCACCTAAACCTCCATTTTCCTGAATATGTCATCGGAATTCATCCACATGACCAAACAAGTAGAAATTTTTGCCTAGTGTTCTTGATTGAGCACCGTCTCATGGAACACATATGTAAAGCTACCATAGCTCTCGCATAATCGACAGGTCTTGCTATATCAAAATCAATAATGTTTAACATGACAGCATAAGTAAGTTGACGAGGGTGAGGCACCCAAACTTGGCCCCATTATGATGGCTCTAGCCAACAATGCCTCTCCTCGAGTGACACACATTGAGCAACATCAATTACATTTACAACCTAGTTACATCACCAGCATAATTGGCGGGTTCCACTGTATCAAAATCTATTATGTTTAACATGACATCGTTTGTAAGTGGATGAGGGTGAGGTACACTGACTTGGCCTTGACACGATAGCTCTTGTCAATGATGCCTCTTCTTGAGTGACACACATTAAACAACATCAACTAATTCTACAACCTAGCCACAGCTCTGGTACAATTGATGGGTCTCACTACATCAAAACATACAATGTTTAACAGTAAAGAAAGTGACATCAAATTTGGGAAATGTCAATATGGTTTAAGAGGAGATGAAAATTTCAAACAAATCTACGAAAAAAGACAACGGTCTTGTCAATTGGCTCAAATTCCTATGACAAATGAAAATAAAAGAATCTAGAGGCCATTTTTTTGGTGGGCCATGCCTATGATGACGGACTTAATAATTCACAGGGTTGAAGCAATTGTGATTGTTAGGGGTAAACTACCCAACAAAAATCCCTCCAAAAACATGGCTTTTGTTTACCAACTAGAAAGAAAAGCTACATCAGCCTATAAAATCAAATGAGACTCTTGTGAATTGTTAATTTCATTACATGATACCAGATGTTTCTTAAAATCCTATCAAAAATGTTTTGCATTCACAAAAAAGTGAAGGAACCAGATGTTTCCGAAATAACATTTGTTTTTGGGAAGGTTTTGGTGCTCCACGTATGGCTTACAAGCTATGATGTTTTGTTTCAGTTTTGGACATCTCTCAACCATGATATGATAGTAAAAGATAATAAAAATTTGAAATCTATTTCCCATCGTTAGCACCCATGTACATGAAAGGCATTTCTATAATACATAAGAAAATAGATTTCACCTTTTTATCACTAGGCCAAAGATTATTGAAGTAGGGCTCATATAAGCCGGACATGAAATGTTTTCTTTGTAGGGAAAGTTATATACATTATAGTCAGCACATGTAGACCAAAACATTGCACTTCTAGATAGCTAGGAAGACAAAACAAATCATTTTCATGCTGGTCATCATTTTTGATTAAATCATTTTCAATGTTTATGCTTCCTTACACCGATCTTAATTATGTTGTTGTTGCTAGATATTTTGTGTAACGAGGTGCATATCTTCATTCTAGCATACTTGGGGTTGTCAATTTTTGGGGGCACGTGGGCCTTTTTCCGTTTTTTGGAAATCTAGGTCGCGATCGAGCTCAACTCCGTCGACCGCCAATGCGAGGAGGGGGAGGAGCAGCGAGCGCGCGAGCAAGCGTGGGCGTGGAGTTCACGCTGGCACTAGGGGTTTGTTTCATGCAAACCCCCACACGGTGTTCCAAACACGCCACGGGAGGATGGCTTCCCCCTCTGAACGGGCAGCCTATAGCATACGCTACCTGCCAAGGGGTCTCTCTCGGAGGTGACTCACGACATCGAGCGCGGTCAACCGCGGAAGGAGTTTTGGTGGCATCAACTGTGCGAGGTCCGCACTACCACCGGTGGCGTACCCGACAAGACAAGAGTTCGCACCCACCGCCGAGAGGTCTCAAGCCAACGCGGCGACTTGCCAAGACAATCCAGACTGTCGATCAGGATGATCCACGACCAAGCACTCCTCGCACTAGGCAATAGGTACAAGTAGAGCACCAGGTCTAGGTGCAAGTAAAGCAGTGGGATCAGGAGGAAGTAGCTCGCTACAGCAAGCTAGGAAAGCAATAGGCTAGGGCTAGAGTAGCCGGCCAGACAATATAAATACCTTGTACTTTGTTCATTGTCATTGACATGTATTTTCCATTTCTAGCTCCGAGACTTCTCCAACTCTAACTCTCCGCTATGACTGAGATCTCCACAAACTGAATCCTAATCTCTGGAGAGCACCCAAGCAAGAGTAACGTGTTGGGCGGAAGCACTACAGGATCTCGCAAAACTTCAAGAAGTGAAGGTACGGACTACGCAAAACAACGTCGAGGCTGCTCGAGAGGGAGACACCTGGATACGACTTTGAAGCCAACGTACAAGCCAACCTCTAGAAATCTTTCTACATTTTCAGAGCGTCCACACGGCCTACCGTGCACGCGCAAGAGATGACAAGCGACTCCCACAAACTTGGAAGACGTCAGTTTGTCATCTCGGACTACCAAATTACTGATAGAATATTTTTGACTGCTGCCAAAACGCTTCCATTTTTTTTAAGGTTCTCCCACACCCAAAATCTATTTAGAGCCATTGGAGGCCTCAAGTTAGAGAATGAGCAGCTCAATCGGCAGATGGCTTATCTGCGAGACGAGAGTGACGCTAGACAGGTTTGGACGGCCCGACCAAGGTGTCCGCCAAGACCAAAGCCAAAGGCTCCACGACCGTTTAATCCTCAGTCAAGGGTGCAAGCGTACAGACCTGGTTTTTTGCAATGAACAGCTACTTTGGGGCTTTGGGTCACCCTCTAAAGAATGATGCTATGCTTGTGTCATTTGTGGTGACACTACTACGCAAAGCAGAATTGGAGTGGTGGAGGCAGCTTTATATGCTGGCCCCTCGAGGTGGAGGAGGGAACGCAACTATGCAACCTGTAGTGTTGTGGCAGCCAGGCGCGTGGCAAGGTGAAGCTCGCGTGCCAACGATATGGGAGCAATTTGAGCAAGCATGGAGGGATCTGTTTGATCTCGTAAATGCCTCCATGATCACACGCAACAAGCTGAAGTAATTGAAGTAGATTCGGTCGATGCAAGAGTGCACACGTTATTTCTTGGTGTTGTGATTGGAGATTCACAACATGAGTGAGCTCGAGATGGCAGACAAATACCTTCACGGCTTGAAGGCGGACATTCAGCGTACGTTGGCACTCAGTGGAATAACGAAGTTTAGGGGATGGTGGCCACTTATGAGCTCGTTGACGCGCTACGTTTTCATCGAGGGGGTTTCCGTGAGAAGCAAAACATTTCCAGCGTTGAACACGGTACCACAAAACTGATGCCATGGAAATAGACGTAGTGCAAGGAGGCCAGCTGTAGAACAAGCCACATGGTGGGAACTGTTGGATCAACGAGAAGCCTAGACACAACAAGAAGGACTGCAAGTAGAATCAATATGGAAACGACAACCAGTAGTGAGTGGCGGGCGGCCAACTGCTTGGAAAGCTTTGTCCGCATCAACAAACACTAGCAACAAAAGTCCTTTGACAATTAGGGAGCTGCCGAGTGAATTGTTATGGAGCAAAGGAAGCGGGAGCGTTCCGAGAATCCTACTCAAGGCCAAAATCTCATCGGCTTGTTCTGCGGATGGCGATGGGCGCCAGACTTGCTGGCACATTAAAGCATTGCTGGGTTGTGGCGCGTCGCACTCATTCTTCAGCGAAGATCTTGCAAAGAGGTTGGGGCTTGCATGGCTACTCGGGAAGCCGAGTATGTCCAAGTTGATACAAGGGGAGCTGGAGTGCGGACTGATTTTGAAGCCTTTGAAGAACTGTCTAGGCAAGCTGTTGTGCAAGGTGAACTTTTGCACGTGATCGATGGACACTAATGACGCCATTTTCCCGCATGACTGGCAGCATCGATGGAATCTTGCTATGGATAAGGTGTAGAGTCAGGTGAAGGTGAAGAAAAGCGGAGAGCAGAAGTTTGTTTTGCCTCCGTGGGTTGAGGAGAAGGACTTGAAGGCAGGCAAGGTGCCGTAGTTGAGTTACGTGCAGTTAAAGCGTTGTGAGTGTAAGGGGGATCAAGTGTACCTCGTCTGGGTGCAACAAAAGGTAGCAAATTAAGAGGTGGAAGTGCTAGTAGTAGAGGCAAAGCATTAAGAGGGAAAGCAGCAAAACGCACCAGCAGCAAAGCTACCGGAAGGCATCAAGGGAGTGTTAGACAGTTACAGTGACATTTTTCCTATTGAGCTGCCAAAGGGTTTACCACTAAGTGGGACATCGATTACAGAATTGAGTTGGCTCGTGGTGCAACTCCAACGATGCAGGATTAATCACATGAGAGATAATGAGCTGGGTGAGCTGAAGAAGCAGTTAAAGGAGTTGGTGGAGCAAAGATTCATCAGACCATCTGTCTCATTGTATGCTTCAGTAGATTCTTTGAGAAGAAAAAGATAGGGAGCTACTGATGTGCGTGGACTATCGCGCACTCTACAACGTAACGATCAAGAACCGGTACCCACTACCAAGGGTCAAGGAGCTGTTTGACCAGCTGAGGGGAGTGCAATACTTTAGCAAGATTGACTTACTCTTTGGATACCATGAGATTTAGATTGCGAAAGAGGATGTGGACATGATGACGTTTTGTACACGGTACGGCCATTTAGAGTACCTTGTGATGCTGTTTGGATTGATCAATGCTCGTGCAACGTTCATGAGCCTCATTAATAGGATCTTCCACCCTCGGACCAGTTTGTGGTGGTGTTCCTCGATAACATCCCAATCTACTCCCAAACTCTGGCAGAGCATTAACAAACACCCGGCAGGTGCTGGAAATTCATCAGAAAGAAAAGCTGTTTGTGAAGCTCTCCAAGTGTGAGTCGGAGAAGCAAGAGGTTGAGTTCCTTGGGCACATCGTGAGCAGCAAGAGTATCCGCATGGACCCAGAAAAGGTGGAAGTATTGAAGTAGTGGCCGACACCAAAGTGCGTGCGTGACATCGAGGTCTTCCTGGGGTTTGTCAACTACTATTGGAAATTCACCCGAGGGTACGCAGCGAAGGGTGAGCCATTGACTTAGCTACAACGGAAGGATCACAAGTGGGAAGTGGGCATGAAGGAGCAGAAGATCTTCGAGGAGCTGAAGGTTGCAATGTGTGACGCTCCGGTCCTGGTGCATTCTGATTTATCCAAGGAGTATGTCATTGGGACAGACGCAAGAAACTATGCCCTTGGGGCGGTGATGATGCAGGATCACAAGAAGGGGCCATAGCGGGATGCATACGCATGACTCAAGTTATGAGGTGCAGAGTTGAATTATGCAATCCATGAAAATGAGATGCTGGCGATGATCCAAGAGTTCAAGCATTAGAGGTGCTACCTTGAGTCGCGGCCTTGCGTTGTCTTCACGCATCATTATGTCGTAAAATACTTGAAGAAGCAGCCAAACCTCAGTCGCCAACAAACTCGCTGGATGGAGTTCATAGAGTACAAGATCTAGTACAAGCTTGGGTACAAGAACCCGGTAGATCCTTTGTCACGGAGGCCGCACTTGAGCCTCAATGCCATCTAAGTTTTGATGGGATCTTCACTCATGCATAGCTTGTTCACGCATGGCTATGGCATGGGGGTTGAGTTCATGGGTGGTGCATTGAAAGACGCCACGTGGGATAGAGCGCATTGGCAAAGGGGGAAGGAGCATAGGATCATTGTGCTAGACTATGCATCCTTGAAACAGTTATTGCTAGAAAGGGAAGATGACACCTTGTACTCGGGTCACTTTGGCATTGACAAATCGCTCAAAGCCTTTCCACACCAATTCTGGTGGTCGTCAATGGCAACTTATTACAAGAGGTTTGTGAGTAGCTACGATGTGTGCCAACTCATCAAGGCGCAAAGGACCAAGCCACCTTGGAAGCTACAACCATTGCTTGTACAAGAGAGTTCATGGATAGACATCTTGTTTGACTTCATTGGCGGGTTGCCTATGATGAAGCAAGGTATCAACACAGTGTTGGTGGTGGTGGACCGGTTTTCTAAGATGGCACATTTCATCGCATGTCCTAAGAGCATCACAGTCACCGAGATCGCTCAAATCCTCCTTAATAATGTCACGAAGCTATATGGAGTGCCGTAGTTGGTGGTCCCAATTCGTGATCCACGCTTCACTTTGCGATTCTGGAGAGATCTCATAGAGACGTTGGGCACACGGGTGCAATTAACCACATCATACCACCCACAGAGCGATGGGTAGACTGAGCGCACGAGCCAGACATTGGAGCAACAATTGCGGAGCATGGTCTCCCCAGATGGAGAGGATTGGGAGGAGAAGCTCGTAGTGGCAGCATTTGCCTACAACTCAACGGTGTGAGCATCAACAGAAAAGTCCTCGTTTGAGGTGGTTTACGGCCAACAGCCACTAAGCCCAGCCGCCCTTGCTACGGAAACATCTCTTCTGACTATGAAGGATATTGCTTAAGGGTTTGCCACCACTTTGGATGTGGTGCGGTTACGGCTGATGAAGGCACAGAAGCAGCAGAAGCAGCAAGTTGATAAGCATCACTCAGCGAGGGAGTTTTAAGAGGGGGATCAGGTGAAGTTATATTCTGCTAACCTGCAAGTGATGGGAGTTGGGAGTCCCAAGTTGAAGCCCCGATGGGTGGGTCCATTCCGCCTTTTTGTGAAGCGGTTGGCTGTATCATACCTGCTAGAGCTGCTAGCTCACTACACCATCCATTCGTTGTTCCACGTGTCCTTGCTTTGTGCCTACCGAGATCCCAACACATTCTTCCAGGGTCTGGGGACGGCTCCACCTTGTACTGTCCAGGTCAAAGGAAGTGAGGAGTTTGAGGTGGTGAAGATTTTGGCAGTCCAACAGAGGGGACGTCGCCCTGAGTTTCAGTATAAATACCTTCTACTCTGTTCATTGTCATTAACCTGTATTTTCCAACTTTGGATTCTAGACTGCTCCAAGTCCATCTTTCCGCAGCGACTGTGCTCTCCAGACAGTAAGGCCTAATCTTGAGAGAGCACCCAATTTCACATTTTGGCTATCACTTTTGAGGTGGGAGTGCTATATGTAGGGAGGTTGATGATGCAAACAATCATAAGATATTTTAACACGGATTTTGTGAAGTATAAAAGTTAGTGCCCACTATATTCATGTGAGAAAGAAAGAATAAAGATTAAAAAGTATGAAAAAGTTCATTGAATTTCATTGCATTTCAAAATATAAATGTATTCATTTCCTTTCCGAAATCGTCAAAGTATGTAAAATTGTAATCATGTGCAGAATTTGTTATCTTATGCGAGAAAGTTGCAAAGGCTTGCCAAACTTCTCTCATAAGGCCATGGTTTTAATGAAAACATACTTCACTGAAAAATTCCATCACCATTAATGATTTTCTTGAAATGACATGTCTATTATTGTGTTTTTGACTGTCGACATGGGTGTTGGAGCTTCTACTATGCATCACACTTCTTTTAGGTTTTTAAAGTAGTACATGAAATGCTATTCTAACTTCCCTATAGATTTTGTGTGTCCCGTCACGTTTGGCTTATCTAATCATGGGGTATAACGAAGGCTGTCTATGATAGAAGATAAAATTTTTGAGCCCTCTTCTTGCTCCTTGAGTCCCCTTTGGTTGTTGAATTTTCTTGATATCGGACCACAAGCTCAACAGTGTGCCATCTAAAACCAAGATTACAAGTTCATGTGTATTTTTCTTGTTTTTTTTACCTTAGTAAAGAAGATGTAAACTTCCTGAATCATCAATGATACTCAAACAATATTCTTCTTGAGTTTTTAAGATGAAACAAATTGAAAATTTTCGGCCACATGTGGGGCATGACCTCAATGTTCCTCTTTGTACGCACAGGTTTGAGGATGCATATAATCTATTACTCCTCCATTGTCCTTGTGATCTACAAGAGAAAATGGTTTTTGAGGTTCTTGAGCCTTAAAAAAACTCATCAACATTGTATGACTCCATAAGCAAGCTGGATAAAGACTACTAAGTGAACGTTTCTCATGTCCCAATCCTATGGTTGGCGTCCCCATAACCACAGTTCTAATAGTGGTCAGTCAACTTGCTGAACGACTGATTCAAATACAACCATGTGACCTCCACAATAATGGGTAAAATTATTTGGAATGTTTTCTAAACTACATTATAAAAAATCCAACACAGAAAACATTATAGTTACATACCAATTTTAAAGATTTAGCGGTAAAAAGTCCAAACCATGTGGTTCAAGACTTGTGAGATACTCGTGAAGAAGCCAAAAACAATATTCTAGGTAATTATGAAGCATCAAACCACCATTGATTTCTCCCTCAATGGTTATGTCCTCAACTATATTACAGTCTAGTTATAGGTCAAAACTTGGAAGTAGGGGTCGTTTTCATTGAAGAGATGAAAATACATTGAAATAAATGATGTAGAAACCTCCACCTCCACCTCCACCTCCACCTCCCTTGAGATCATAGCTATCTATCTCGATTGAACATGAGCCAAATCAAATGTGTTAAAGCAAAAAAAAAAAAACACTGAATTGGAAAGGACGTGCCTTCACATTTCCCTATGGATAGAGACGAGGCAATAGAATACATATCAATAAAAATTTTGAAACTTCATCTAAGGAAAAGTAATGGAGTATCGTATTATGTGGAAGGGAAGTGACACATTTTACAACAACTATGAGCATCACGACAACATACAAGACACCGCTAATCATGGCTAAAAGGGGATCATTTTCTCACTCACGTACATAAGTCCCTACAATTTATACATGTGCATTTATTTCTCTGTATTCATGGCCTAATACGTACTAGAGTATTGATTTGTTGTACTGTGTAGCATAAGGTGTCTTGGAAACCAACCCAAACGTATTGTATTTCATTTAGGAAGGCTCTGAAAAACTAACCACCCAAAAGCATTATGAACAAAAATCTCAAAATCCACGTCAACATTTTGATATTTTTCATTATCTTTTTTAACAGTGCTACACGTTTGTACATAGGCATTTTGATAATGTTCAATTACCTAGGCTTCATAATGGATTTTCTTTAAGTAATCTCTCACGACGTGGGGTCGCATGGGTTAATTGTCTAAAGAGTCCGAGACCCTGATAACACCTCATTATTGTTTTCAATGCTTTATGTATGTGCTCGACACTTGTGAAACTTGACTAAAAAATTACACTCATTGTTAAATACATATTCCTTCAATGTTTTTGAAAAAAATACCCTCATTGCAAACTGTCTTTTGCTCCATAGCCTATACTTCTTTGCACCATATGTGTTTGGCTTGAGATAACAAGAGGGTGGGTAAGATTGCTTTCCACCAAAAGAGGCAAAAGTAAACATTATGGATAAAAGTATTGAAAAAGGAACGTGCTCCTTGTGTATAATTCTCAAAACTATTGGTAAATGATATCTTTATTAAAGAAAATTGAATTTTGATGAGGTTTTGAAAAGGGCATGTTAAACGTTCGTGTTGATAAAGGGGAATCCAAAAAGTTTTTATTTATTGATGGGCATGTAAAAAGGTGCAATTTTCAGGGTCACGAAATGTTTTTTTCTTCAAAGGTAAAAAGTACATATGAACTCCTTTGTGTGGCATGTGAAGTTTTTAAAACTAAAATCTACCATTATTTAGAAGGGGATTCCATTTGGTTTCAACTTGTTGGAGGTTAGGTCATATGAATATGCCTGAATATGAAATTCCATAAATAGTTGCACATTGTTTCTAATATTTTCTCTTACTCAAATGATAAAAATACAATTTATTCGAGAGATTTTGACTTGGACTAAATATTGTAAGAGATATTGATCTTCAAGTAAAACAAAACTCAATTTCATTAGCCGGTTAGTGGTTTGGATGAAAAAGGGTTCATTGGTGGGAATTGGGAGTATGAGATGGAGAGATGGTTAGTGTAGTAGATACAACGTCGTTGCTATCCAAGTACTTCTCCTCGTTCTAGTCCTTTTCCACTCGTCCATGTCCTTGTTGTTTTCCTTGTCCTTGTGGACGATGGCAAGAGGACAAGGACTGGATTTGAGGCCGACCATAGTGAGAGGTTGAGGACAACAATGAGAGGAGGAGGACCAGATGGGAGGCAAATGAGGGCAAAAGGATGATGGCTAGATGAGGAGGCAGACGAGGGAGAGAGGACAAGGTCTACAATGAGAGGGCAAGGACTAGGACAATGTCAAGAGGGTGAGGACTAGGATAATGAGGAGATTGAGAGGGTATGAGGGAGAATTTGTTTGAGGAATGAGGGGGGGAATCTAGGTGAGTATTAGATGAGGGTGAGAAAGCAAGTGGGTGTCCTTCGTCTTCTCATCTTCTTGCCGTCTTCCCCTCTTTTCCAGATGTTTTTTTTTTTCTGTGTTCCAACCATACAATGATTTAGTTATTTGGGTTCTATTTTACTTGGAGATCAAATTGTATTTTGTTTTCAGGTTCAAAATAAAGTAGTTAAAATCAATTCATGACTTCATTTTGAATGAGAGAAGCTTTCAGAATAATAGACATTATATGGCCTTTCAAATCTAGGTATGGTCAAGTTGCTTCCCTCAAAAAATGAAAAAAAGAGTGATTTGCCCCCCCTCCCCCCTCGCGAGAATTGCGATTGAGCGACTTGTCTTTTCTTTTTTTGTTTTCGTACTTGCAAACCCCCATTCGTGGATTTAGGGTTTTCTATGTTTGTGCGGGCGGAGCCCGCGCAAACATTAAACCCTACATCCGATCATGATTGAGAAAAAACACCTTTTTCAATTTTTTTTGGAGGAGCAAACCTGTTTTTATCGATTCAAACCGCTTTCAAACCCTACACCAAATTACACTCAGGGTCTAGGGTTTTGTTTTTGCGCGGGCTCCTGCTGGGCCCCGCGGCAGCGGGGCCCAGCAGGTTCCCTTTCAACGCATGGGGTGTTTCGGACTCCCCACTCAAAAGTATCGCAAATCTTTGTGAGAAAAGTCGCAAACCCCTTAATAGAGGTGTTTGTGATTTTTCTCTCATGTTGACGACGTCAGCATGTAGTCGCTGGATGGCATGCGACGTCAACATAGCGTTTACAATCGGATATAGCTTATCTTTTTGCGTGCTCGCTAGATATAGCGTTAATAAAGAAGCAAAAAGTTCCGAAATTGGATATGGTATGGTTGATGAGCAAAACGTGGATTTGGCGGTAGATATCGAGAATTTCGTGGGTACATGGTCACTCCCCCGTTGTATGACCCTCCAGAATGGTGACGTTTTATATGCCCCTCCAGAATGTTGTCAGTTTTGTAGTTCCTTCAACGACGTTACCTTTTCTAGTGCCATTCTTAAGACCCTGTGAAAAGTGTACTTTTTCCAGTCTCCGCCCTAAACTGGTAAATCGTGTGGTGCTTCGGACGAGGTTAGGGGCGCGCTAGTTTTCCGCTTGCACTGCGCTGCTAGCAGGAAGAGCAGGACCAGCAACTGTACCAGAAGAGATGTGAAATTTTGCCAAAAGAAGGGTTGAACATTCCCCACAGCACACCCTATCAGGCGGCTTCATCCCTCGAGGACTTCTCTTCCATCACTTTCCCTCACTCCCTCATACCCGGTGGCCCAATGCCGCCCCCTTCCCCCTCCAACTTCCCGCGCCTCGTGCTGCCGGACAGGCTGCGCGACGCGCTAGCCCGAGTCGCCGTAGCCTTCGCGTGCGGCGCGGTGGGCGGCTTTTGTATCGGAGTGTTCGTGCCGATGGCGGCGGCGGTGGGCCTGACTGACCTTCTGCACGTCAGCATCCACCCGCCCCTGACAAAAGCGTTCGTTTACAGCAAGGTCGTGTGGGGCGGCCTCTGGTGAGATA
>SZWC01029228.1:9548-22015 GCA_023375785.1 Penium margaritaceum
CAGCCAATGCCACTAGTTGTCCTTAAATTGATGGCCCACCAGGCTTTGACCTTAAGAGTTTTAGGCCATCGAATCGCGGGCATTTTGGTAACCTGTCCCGACCCCCAGTCTCTCCCTTCTGAAGGTCCTAACACTTTCTACCACTTCCCAGAATGATCAACAAAGTTATCACAAACTGTGGCAATGTTTCAATACTCTTCTGTTGACTTCTCAATGGCGCTTGAATTGTATAAAACCGCACCTCCATGTTCTCCAAACCCCCTGACTTATTGGCGGAGTTTCTGGAAGCGATCACTCACTATGCGACGTTGCATGCGTCGCTCAACTCGAGCGCTCAAGACCAAACACATGCCTCATATTGATTCTCGTCATTGTATATATGCTGTAACACATCGACCTAGTCGTGGTACAAAATAGGTATCTACCCCTTGGGTAGAACCGACCAAGAAATACCACCCGAGTGTTTTACACACCGAAACAGGTAATCTGGGTAAGTCGGGTATTATCCCAAACATGAATATCTGCCAGGTCAGGATTTCCCCTTTCGCTGATTGGTTAGTAGTTAGCTGTAGTGAAAGAGGATGGACCGTCCAGGTCCATCTGATGACATCAACACAGCAGGAAAACATCCTGCAGCATCCTGCCCTATGACGATACATTGGTCGGTGGTCGCGCTCCGGCACCCCACCCCGTGGGATATTACCCGCTGGTTGAGCCGTCGAGGCCAACCATTCCGTTCCGAGGGCTTCGTTCTACTCCTCTACCCACTAGCAAACGACGTTTGTTACATTGGCATCCGAGCCACGCCAAGATTCTGGAGACCTACGACTTCCGCACTTTACTTCATTAAGACCCGGGGTCAGATGACGGGCGGACAATGCTCGCACTCCTCCTCCAGTTCAGAGGCCATGTCAGAAAACCTCCCCCCGGACACTTACTCGCATCCTACTTCCGGTCGGCGCACCGTGCGATGTTGACCGACGGGCTGCGTCGCGACTAACGGGTTGCGCACGGGCTGAGCCCAAGGTGACCGACGGGCCGTGTGAAAGAAACCCCGCCATGGCTTTAACCCGCCATGGCGCGCCTCTGCGTCGCTCTACAAAAGAGTAACGGCCCAGCGCAAAAATGGGGCGGTTCTGCGGCCGAACACCTGCTCTCCACCCTGGTCCCAGCGCGGGACACCGGGACAGCAAAACGAGGCTGGGCGTCTCGGTTTTACACCAGACTCCGCTTCAGCGTAGTGGCGCCCGCCAACTGGGAAAACGTGCTTCGCGCGTCCCTTGCTGGGGACCCCCCCCCCCCCCCCCCCCCCCCCCCGCCCCAAGGAAGCCGACGACGCTGGGCATTCCAGCAAGCCGGAAGGATACCCTCCAAGGGCGGCAACCCGCCTGCTGGTGCGACCAGCAGGCGACGCCATGCTAGGGCGACCAGCAGGCGACGGCCTGCTGGTGCGACCAGCAGGCGCCTGCCTGCTGGTGCAACCAGCAGGCGACGGCCTACTGGTTCGCCCAGCAGGCGCCCGCCTCCTGGTGCGACCAGCAGGCGATGGCCTGCTGCTTTGCCCAGCAAGCGCCCGCCTGCTGGTGTGACCAGCAGGTGACGGCCTGCTGGTGCGCCCAGCAGGCGCCCGCCTGCTAGTGCGACCAGCAGGCGACGGCCTGCTGGTGCGACCAGCAGGCGACGCTCCACCTTGAGGGCAGACGGCATAGGCAGAACTTGATGTTGCCCCGCTCTCTCTCCTACCACACCGCATCCATTTGCTACGGACGTACTCAGCCACCTACGGGTACTTCAGCTCATCGGTGGACCAGCTGCCTACGACGGTGGTCATGGGACTCCAACTGTCCAACAGGGCCAGAAGGAGGATCATGGCTTGCAGCTGAGGGTCAACTTTCCATCCGGTGGCTACGCACTCGGCAGTGAGGGACTCAATCTGCTGCAGGATCTCCATGATGTGGTTGCCTTCATTGGCTCGGAGGGTGACGAGCCTGTTGAAGACAAAGAGCTGGTTAGCGAGGTTGGTGGACTGGTAGATGGTGCAGAGCTTCTTCCAGGCCTCCGCAGCCTCCGTGCATCCTTGAATCAGTGCGCGCTGCAGTGGAGCTAGCGCTAACACCAACAATGCAAGCGCCTTCTTGTTGCGCTTCTTGTACTTGTCCACTTCCTCCAGCGTCGTGGTATCTGGAGGCGCGGTCTCTTCACCGTTGACCAGCTCAAGCAGGCCCTCGTCATCGAGGTAGGCCTCAAACTACCACCTCCACAAAGGGGAGCCGTTCCCATCAAACTTGGAGACGGCGCCGATGCTCTCTTGCTCGGTCGTTGCCATGGCGCGCGGCGGTAGGCATGAAAATTGAAGAGCTAGGGTCCTTCTAGGCAGGTGGGCCCATAACCCTTTGTTGGCTCTAGTGGGTGTGGAGGCACCCTCAAGGATGCCTAGCTCTCACTGAAGCACACTACCAGTTTTTGGGCAGCCAATGGACACCAATGGTGAAGAGTGTGGGGCAAAAGGATCACGTATGTGAGTGGGCAGAACTCATTGCATTTTGTAGATATGAATGGAAACACGTTTTTGTTAGTTAGCATAGTCATGTTACATCAGATCCTTATGTCCTATGATCTAAGCTTTCCAACGCATCCACGAACGCCCAAAAAGGAGCAGTAGAGCCCCTGCTATGGCCATCGAGGTAACCCTTGGTGGAGCCGCCCACCTGGCCTTCCACTCTAGGCAACGGGAGGTGCTTCGACGATGACCCGTCAAAGCGCCTTTCCTCGCCCAGAATTTAGGAGAAGTTCATCCTAGTCAAGGAGGTCCTTATGGTTACCTCATTCATGCTCCTGGTGCATTGGGTGCTCATTAGGAACGAAATTGGATCACTGGCGGTAGATTATCCCGCCACCCATGGCGGGTACTAGATTCCACCCGCCCAACACCCAATTTTGGGACTAGGCTAACTTTCTGAATACTCACTCAAATCGAGCAATTCAAAGCTCGATCCTGCATGGAAAAATCCAAGGAATCCAAATCTAAAGTCATATCAGGTGTTTGACCACTCCTTAGTGGTCTAACCAGGGAGTACGATCAATGGCGCTCATGGCAAGGGGCACACCATGTCAACAGATTCCAATGGCTGGCGACCCTAAGACCACAATCCATGTTGTGGTGGAGGGAAGTCATGGTCGATAGGAACTATTTTTCTGACGGAGATTCATGGCATTGACCAGTATGATCAGCAACTATGTTGGACTGTTGGGATGCCCGGGCACATCGTGTGCGACTGTAAAAAATGATAGCAGTACGCTAAAAATGGAGGAAGCCACTAAGAGATTCGAGGATTTACAAAACAAGAAAGGACAGGAGTAGATGGTGAACCTCCTATTGGTTAAAGAAATCTACATCAATTGATCACTCATATGAACAGCTCACATTGCCACAAACAAGGTTTCTTGAGATCACAAATCTTGATGAGGTATACGAGGATGAACAACAGATGATATTGCTTCGAGTACAACCGAGGGGTTGTAAACGTTGTACAACGGTACCGGAACTAGAGGAGATTCTCAGAATTTTGTAAGCAATGACATGGTTGGAAAGCTGGATTTGCAAACCGAACCTGGTATGCTTGAAGCAAAAATGGCCGACAAGAGTGCCATGGACTTTGCGAACCATTCTGACTACAAGTTGAAGATCCGCACACCATGAAGATCTGGAGGAATTACCCTATGAGTGACCAAACGTCATCCTCAGACAAGATTTTGAGTATTGACACAATCCACAGGTAGACTGGAGTAGCGGAGCACACTACATCATCATTAAAGACACATGCCTTTGATCAAGCGATTCACGACGCAGGGGAGGTTACAAGAAGAAGCTGATATGGAACCAGTAGAGGTAGTTGGAATAGTCACAAAATGTCAGCCGATATCGCTGGACATTGCCAAACAATGTTTGCGACTCTGAGCACAAGTATGGCTTGTCCACGTGGAGACCAGGAAATGAAGAGATATTTTGAAAGCAGATGCCATGACATTGGCCTCAACACGTGACAAGTTCGCAACTGTCCTGGAGGAGTTTACATCCCTCGTCGGGTTTTTCTAAGGACTTCTTCCAGAGTGACCTCCGCAATGCAACCCCAATCACCACATAAGTCTAAAGCCAGGCAGCAGACGGACGGTCAAGGGGACCTATTGAATGAGTGACCATGAGCTGACCGAACTGAAAAAGCACATGGGAAGAATTCTTGGTCAGGGTCTCATCGTGCCATCCAGGTCACCATACGTGGCACCTGTACCTTTTTATACAAAAAAGGAGGTGAGATTTAGATGTGCTTAGATTACTGGGGTTTGAATGACACAACCATCAAGAACTGCTATCCCCGTGAGGAGATGCACTTTTGGACCAGCTCCATGGGACACATATTTTCACCGAAATTGACCCACAAAGCGACTACCATCAGATTCGAATATCTGGTACAAAAATTAATTATGTATATTTTTAGTATCTTCTGGACAATACGGGCATTTTTGAGTTCACAGTTATGACGTTTGGACTTTCAGTTTTCTTGCACAGTTTGGCGCAGCAATGAATAACACTTTTTGGCTGGGCCTTGTCAACTCCATCTTTGTATACCTCAAAGACATCCTGTTGTGCAGGGGCACCCTGGAAGAACATATTTGTTTTTGGAAAAATCTATCAAGATTTTACCAACAGAGAAGATTTACACAAAATCCTCAAAGTGTAAACTTTGGTTGTCGTTTGATTGAGGTTTTTGGCCACATCATCAGGGAAGACGGATCACCATTGACTCAAAGAAAGTAGAGGTAGTGGCTGATTGGCCCATGCCAACCAATGTTCGAGACACATAGGTGTTTTTGGGATTCTCTAACAACTACTATCAATGCATAAAGGACAGCACCAGGATGTTAGCTCCTCTCTACAGTCTCACTTGTAAGACTACCAAGTGGTGTTGATAAAAAGAAGCGTTTAACTGTTTCAGAAACGCTCTAACCTTGACGCTAATCCTATCATTGGAGGATCCACTGTTGGCCCATGTCATGGCCACTGACACGTCTGACTCGTCCAAGACAACGGTGGTGGATAAAAACCGGTTGTGCATATGTTGCACAAAGCTATGCGGACCAGAAATCATATACACGGTACAAAAAAATGAAAGCTCGCAGTCGTGCATGCATTCAAGACGTGGTAGTATAACCTGGAATGCCGATGATGCATTGGTCACACCGACCACCACGCACTCAAAGATCTAACAACTCAGTCAAATCTGAGTCGTCAACAAACTCCATTCATAGAGTTCCTAGAGTCCAACATGAACCACGACATCTAGTACCACCATGATAAAACAAATCCAGCGGATGCTCAAAGTCAGAGACCAGGCTTGATGGTGGAGATTGACATGCTGCTTGTTGAACAAGATCTATACCTTGTGAGATTTTTTGCAAAGAGTTACAAGGATTTCTGCAGGTACAACAAAACTAACCTCTAGTTGGAAGACCCCTAGTGGCGATGGCCACTCACTCGCCAAGTTATCGCACCACTGAATGAGGAGTTACAATAAAGTCTATTGGAGGAATGCCACAACACCAGCCTATGCAAACATTTTGGCAAGGATAAGATGCTCAGGAATCTTACAAAGTGCTTTTTTGTAGGACCCATAACAAATAGACATGACAGAGTTGTACAAATCATGCAACATCTCTCAATGGAAAAACTCTTTTTGCATGGGGCCACCGAGACCACTGCAACCACTCCCTGTTCTAATGGAGCCGTGGGTCGGTATGCGTATGGATTTTGTAATGGGACTGCATGCCACTCCATAGGGATATGACGCTATCCTCGTGGTAGTGGAAAGATTTTCCAAGATAGTATAATCTCTTCCAATGATGACCACCTTCACTAGTGAAGGAACAGAAGGAACATTAATGTTTCTAAATTGGGTCATGCAGCTACACGGCCTGCCACGTACCATCATCAGTGACAGTTACGACCACTTCACTGGCCATTTTTTTCATGAAATGATGATGCGTCATGGCAATCAGATCCAACTATCAAAGAGATTTCATTCTCAAACCTATGGGCAATTTGAGCAGACCAAGTAGACAGTTGAATAAATCCTTCGCACTTTATGCGAGTCCAGCATGATTGGGAAGCAAAACTTCCAACCGTCAAACTTGCATACATTTCAGCAACTTCCACCGCAACGGGTAAGATTCTATTCAAGGTGGGTTACAACAAAATTCTTGCCGTACGGACAGGAATACAAAGCCCGAGTAATATTTTCATGGTTGACATCCACTGAATGGACTTCTCCAGCGTTTGGGAGGAACCAGGTCAGATCCTTGAAAAGATGCCAGCAGCCTTGATGCGAGCAGAAAACCAACATCACAGCGCCAAAATATTCATCACTGGGGATTGTGTCCTAATCATCTTAGCAAACATCAAACTCCATGGACAAGCCATTGCAAAAGCTCAAACCCCACTGATTGGGCCCGTTTGAGATCAAGAAAACACAAATTCTGGTTGTCGCACAGATTTTCCTTGTAAATAGCCTGGGAATGTACTGAGTCTTCCACGTCAACAAGCTCAAGAACTAAGGGGACCCCAATGAGACATTCCCTGACAGAGATGTCGCTCCTCCAACTCCAATGCAAGTGGACTGGGATACGGAGTACATGATTGAAGACATCCTCCCACATCGATGGCGTGGAAAAGCGACGGAGTACCTGGCAAAGGGCATGGATATGATATCACGCACAACAGTTGGGAGGCTTATGACAAGCTCTGACATGTCAATTGTCAAATCAACGACTACTACAGGTTTCACTGGCAGAGGTCTGCTAATGCATCGCAACATTGTGGCTTAAAGTGGGGGGGGGGGGGGGGGGGTACGTCCCAGATGTACACGAGTTCCTAAACTTCACGAGTGGGAATTCTGAACCTTACATTCGTGGCCCACCTTGCATGAACCTCAAGATTTTCATTCTGTTCAGCCGACGGAGTTTTGGCCACTTTTTCTGACCTCGAGTGTTCCGCTCCTGAAGTTTCTAACACCTTTGACTACTTCCCTGAAGGGTTGATAGAAGTGTCGCAAACCGTATCGATGTTTTAATGCTATTTTTTTTACTTCTAGATGGTGCTAGAACTTTATAAAGGGGCACCTTGATATTCTTAAAATCTCCCGAATTCTTGGAGAAGTTCCTCAAAGTGACCACTCACCACGCGACGATGCATGCATCGCTCAACTTGGACGTCCGAGACCCAACACATGCATCATTGTGCTTCTTGAAATTGTGTATATACACTCAACATGTTCGACACTTCTCATGAAAGCACACTTGCTGCTGATTACAAATCATCCAAATATCCCAAGACTTGAATCGTCTTCATCCCCATAAACCACCTACGTTTCACGCAGTGAAAAAGTCATGTACTCCCCCTCCTATAACCTGTTGCATCCCTAAACTAAGCTCTTGGGAGCTTAGGAACTGTACTACAATGATAGTGTTGGAACTGTAATGTTGCTAGCCTAGAGAATTCTCTAAACACCGCGTGTGGAGATTTGCATAAATATATGGCCCATCGCGCGTGTAGCACAAGACGCCTTCTCCGCATGCCTTGAATGGGTTCCTGGCCGGTGGGCAGTTGGATGGGTTGAGTTGATGGTGACGGGCCCTCAATCACAGCGGTTTCATGCTGACGGGCCAAGATTTGGATCTGATTTGTTAGAGCGCACCCTTTTCTATATTTCATGCCAATCGGCCGAAGGCATTTTGGCTGACTATCACAACCTCCGGTACTGTCTTGTAGAAGTTTTTGGAGGTGTTTGACAACTTCCAAAATGTGTCTGCACAACTATTGCAAACCATATTGTTTTAAGACGGCTTTGTCAAACTCTCGACAGTGCTAGAATTTCATAAAGGCAAACCTTGATATTCTGAAAATCCCTGACTTCTTGACTGAGTTTCGTAATGCAACCTCCCACAGTGCGGCATTGCACAGGCCACTCGCCTCCGGCACCACCGACCCTAAGTATGCCTCATTGATATTTTCCACTATCTTTCATGTGCACCCAAAATTTCTGACACTTTTCATCAAAATACACCTACTTCAAGATACAAATCATCCAATCATGCCAATCCATCTTATAATATTCTACTCTGCACCTTCTACCTGTGAACCATCCATGTTTCACTTGGCGTTACACTGGATATAAGAGCGTAGCATCTCCAGAGGGGTAACCGACAACTTTACTCCAATGTGACAATGTTGCAGAAGTCTTTATTGCATCTTTGAATTCCAGAATATCAAAGAGTTTGCAACAACAGCAATGAACCAAACAAGTGCAATGAGCAAAATTAACCGGAAAAAACTTTGGCAATGAAGAGCTAGCTATGAGAAATTCACAATTCCCTCCACGCAATCCATGGAACAGATGCAGCAGGCTTCTTGACGAATGGCTGAACTCCAAGGACTCCGACCGCCAATCCAGTGACGGACCCCCAAGTCTGAACAATTCCCTTGCCACTGCCGTTGCCTGTTGGTGGTGACACCTTGCATAATGGGAGGAGGCATCAGCTGAAAGGCTCGCGTTGGTGAAGACCTGTACTGGAAGTTTGAAGAGCCTCAACTACCATGTGCTCCAAAAACTCACTAGGTTAATGAAGGAGCATAAAAATGCACGCACATAGGAAATAGTGCTCACCGAAAGGAACAACCAACTCTTGAGTGAACCACAAATACAACCAGCACGTCTGGATCCTGCATGTTCCAAAGGACCAATGGCTTGAACGTGGCTGATGAGTTTGAAAATGTACTTCACTGCTGCTCGGGTCAACAGAAATCAAAAGGAAATTAACCTCAAAGCCTTTGATTCTGTGCGGCACAACATTAAACTGACTGTCCGATCTAAAGGTCATCAAACGGTAAGAGACTGGTGGAGCTTCATCAATAGCTCATGTGACCACTCTCACGTCATCAACCAGCCATTCTATACCTCAAGGAGATGAATCCAACATGGCAGGAAACTTGGACTCCACCACAAAACTGGATCAACTTCTCGCAGCCAAGCTTGCTTGCTTTAGGAAGCTGAAGAAAAACACATGGTACAAGCTTCAATGCCTGCATTAGTAGTGCACTGTGACAAATTATGGATGGCAGATCCACGAACACATCACTGACAGTGAGATAACCCACATTAAGCTGTATTCCATTACAACAACAGCCTTAAACATGACATTTGGAAAGCAATCATATTACTTGGAATGAAAGATGACCTTCTGTAAATGATTTCAGCAGCACATTGCATTGACAACATTGAGTACAATGCTTGGATGTAGGAATCCAATTGCTGGTGACCGAAAACCTTAATCCATGTTATGGTGGCGGAAACTTGCAGGCGATAAAATCCTCATTTTCTTATGGAGATAGACGATGTTGATCAATGCATCCAAAAGCTGTGTTGGATATTCGGGAAGCCGAGTCATATCTTGCATGAATGTTGGAAAATACGGTAACATGTCAAAAGGAGGGGAGTCAAAGAGTAAAGATGAGGAATTGGAGAGCCGCAAAGGGTAGGAGAAGATGATGGAACTGTTGTGTGGTCTAAAAACCATGCAAAATGAACCTGGAGTGCTTAGCACGCCTGGGAACTGCACTACATAGATGTGAACAATCAATTTTTTATGTAGTACTCTAGAGGAGATGGTCTACATGGTCTAGAAACCTGGCTTTGAGGTTTTTTACAAAGTCTAGTGCTTGTGCAATGTCATTTTTGGCTTCAAACAGTCACCCGGTGCTGGAACTAGGAGATCAATGGCATATTAACTTGTGTCGGCTACGTGGTGAGTGGCACTGATCCGTCCCTTCTTTTCCAACAAATAGCTAAGAATGTTACCGCCATAACATCCTGTTCTATATTGAAGGCCTTCTCATTGCGTCTCTACTGATGGAGGTCGTGAAGGGGTCCAAGGAAATCCTCCAGGATACTACGGGATGAAGGGCCTTAACATTGCAGTTGTCTTCCATGGGATGGGGATCATGCATGACCACAAGTAGAAAGATCTCTTGTTGTAGCAAGGATGCTAATCCTGCATTGTGGGGGAGCGAGTTGCTGACCTCCTTGGTGTTTTCCCGAGAGTCTCAATACCCATCAAACCAGAAGGAAAAGATGCCTGAAGGTGGATGATTGCATCCATGTGGGAGAGACAGTGGACGTGAACAT
The DNA here is from genome assembly GCA_023375785.1 of Penium margaritaceum. NCBI lineage: Eukaryota > Viridiplantae > Streptophyta > Zygnematophyceae > Desmidiales > Peniaceae > Penium > Penium margaritaceum. Next base: position 19,784 of record SZWC01029228.1, read on the forward strand.
GTGCTTGTGTCATGTCGGAACTCTCATGTACTTTTCCACGACCATTCAGTTAAACATTGCATTCGTTTTCCATCTCCTTGCACATTTCTCACTATGCCACCCAGCAAGGGCCCTTCATGTGGCTGTAGGAGTGGCGCAATACATGGTTTGGACACCGTACCTTGGACTATGCTTTTGTCGACAGTGTTAGGTTGTAGTTTACGACTACATGGATAGTGACTGGGCTTGGAAGTATGAATGGGCGCATTCGGATAGGCTACATGTTCTTGCACGGTGGCACTGCTGTATGATGGTGTAGTGGCAAGCGGGGTTGCACTGTACATAGTTCATCATGGCCAGAGTATGTCAATTTGGGGGCGGGCCTGCTGAGGCTGTGTGGCTGCAGCACATTTTTTGCAATTAATGTCAGTCTGTACCTTCTAATGTTCTATGCTAGTTTGTTTTTGCACTTTTATACACTACGCAAACTGTGTATAGAGCCCTCAGTTCATGAACCTTCCAGATGTTTGTGAGATTTCAGGTACAATGTTCCTCAAGAAAAATGTAATTATTGCCTTCTCTCATTTCATCCTTCACCCATCATAAAGTTACACAAATCCATTTCATTCCATTATTGTTTTGTTGATAACGATTATGGGACAGCTGTTAGAGGCAAGGGGAGAGGATGCACAGAGACATGCTTTGGGCGAGTGCATGGTGAAGTGTACTGGTGTTTGACTACTTGTGTATCAAATTTGTACAGTATTCTACTATATTCTTCTATTTCTTCCTTGGTTTGAATGGTAGGAGACACCATTGGATCTCTTGATGGTGAGGTTAGGGAGAGAGGGGGGGACAGGACATGTGTATGAGGAAAGTGCATGTGGAAGTGTATTGTTTTCTCAGGAGTTTTGTATCAAGTTTAGGCAGTTGTACAGTGTAGCTTACCATGCATTTCTTCGTGTGACTACCAAGTGACAAAAGTGGGTCATTGTGCATTAGAGCGGAGGACAGAGGAGGGTGAGGAAACGTGTATGAGGCAAGTTTATGTGAGTTTTTTTTTTTAAGGACCTGTTTTTTTAAATTATGCACTAGTGTTTTGGATTAAATCACATGTTTCTGGGTGTGTTTCTGGTGGTTCTTGAGGCAATGAGAAAATCAGTAGAGGGAAGGGGAAGGAGGAAGGCATGAAGTAATTGTATGTGATAGTATGCTTTTTTGGGTATCCAATGGATACACTAGTGTAGAAAAAAAGATGTAAGCATTTATGAGGTTTCCAAGTGAATGAAAGTGGTTTTGTAACTGTCTCATGATATTTCGGGTATGAGTATGACATACTTCGTGCTCATTAGGTAATTTACACATAATTGACCTTCTTTGCTAGTGGTCAGTATTCTTCATTTCATTTCTTGCCTGTGAACAGAACATTGGTATGTTTCTCAGACAGAAGGCACAAATGTTTAATGACTTTGAAATGCACCTTGCAAGAGCATTCTCCACGAGTGTTTCTTTCAAGAGATAAGTTTCTAAAAGGTCTTAGATTTTTTGAGATAGTATGCACCTTGTCCACTGCCTAGCTGGCTAGCCACACATACAGACAACACATGCACTGCTCTATGGAGTACGTCCCCTTGGTTTGTTTTGAGATGGGCCAGGAATACACTGCCCATAATGGGTATGTACCCTATAGCTTATCATAGGAACAATACCTTTTTGGCTTGGTTGAATAGGCACCGGAGTCTCAAATGAGAGGTCGCGGGTTCAAACCCTACGACGGTCGCAATTTTCTTTGTGGCCTAAACCGGGACAGGAAGCTTCTAGAAAGCTTACTAGAGCCTGCCTTGAGGATGCCACTTGGCGGTCTAAGGACGTGCCAAGTAGGACTCTAGGTTGAGGTTGGCTCCAGTGGAGCAACTACAAGCAGAAGCTTTAGCAAAGCTCTACAAGTTTGTAGGCATGTACCTTGCATGCATCCATTTACAATTCTTGCCTTTGAGACTCCTCACAGAGTGTCTAACCGAAGGTAGACACTAAAGACCAACATGCGGACTTCGTGAGGTTGCAAACCAAACAAACCTAAAGTGTGGATCCCTCGTTCAAGGGTGATATGTTATCTTGGTTGCAATACCAAGAGCGGTTGGCGGCCTCCCATGTCGGGACCCGTTTTCTAGACCATTGCTATCCGGTGCATTGACAAAGGATTATGGGCCCCCACTTTTGGTTCTAAGGCACGCTTCCAAGACCGACTAGCTC
>SZWC01029229.1:9797-26534 GCA_023375785.1 Penium margaritaceum
CTCTCTCTCTCTCTCTCTCTCTCCCTCATATCTCTCTCTATCTCTCTCCCCCTTTCATTCTATGTTTTTATCTATTGAAAACCTCACCTGAAAATGCATCTAGTAGCTTCCCACTTTTTTTAAAACGTTATGGAATTTCATAACTTCTTTTGCTTATGTTTTGTTTTTTTTTACAGAATGGGTTCATGTTCATTGTTGACCTTGCTTTGGACCTCCATTTCTTTAACCTTGTTTTGTATGTAAGTACGTATGTATTGCATGAAGGTGACTCGTTTATGAGGACCTACCTGATTCATTTTCAAAATATTTTAGTCATCAAGGAAGATGATCGTAATATCATGGTTGGAAAGTAGTCAATGGCAGGGTTATCTTCCTTACTCATGTCGATCATTAACCTATCATAACCTTGTATGTAAGACCCCCTTAGAGAAAGGCATTATGTGTATGGCCCACTAGTCCACGATTTGCCAAAGAAATTGCATTTGTTAAATCCTAAGAACGCAATCCTCCACATCACAAATTATCATTGGTTTGCATGTAATATTTTGTCCTGGCTTCTAGGTTTAAATTAAAAACGAGTAAACGTTTTTTGCAACTAATATTGTTAAGGTTTTTCTGTCAATTACAATAACAGAACACGTTAAACAAGGTGTTTCCCTCGAAAATAATCTTTGAAAAATTCTTCCATTCATTTATACAAAGTTCATTCATAGTTACATAAAGTTTACATGTCCAAAAAGACGACGTTGTCTTACCTTTGTTGGGCGTTAACCTCACCATGTCTGATTTGGAGACCGATGTATAAAGCTTTAGACTTATCTCTTCTTTTTCTGTTTTACACTAGGATTATGAAAATGCACATTTTGACAAAAATGGTCAATGATATTGCATCAATGAGAATATTTAAAAACTCATAAGTGTGAACCGATGTGTACTTATACTTGAATGAGAGGGAAATTCACATTGGAATTGCCTAGAAAGGGTGGCCAAACACACATTACTTTTGTTCTTTGAGCATTTTAATCACCATAATAAGGAGAAAGATTGTATCACCCTGGCTTATCCTGAACAATGTGGGGCTGAGTGGCTCAATCGAAGCTTGCAATTCACATAATTATATTGATTTGGATACCAAGGAGACCATCCAGGTTTCATCCTCTTCTCTTCAACATGTACCAATGGAGAAACTTTCTCTCTCTCTCTCTCTCTCTATCTCTCTCTCTCTCTCTCTCTCTCTCTCTCTCTCTCTCTCTCTCCCTCTCTCTCTCTCTCTCTCTCTCTCTCTCTTTCTCTCTCTCTCTCTTTCTCTGTCTCTCTCTCTCTCTCTCTATCCATTAATTTACTTATTTATATCTGTCTTTACATGTTTGATTATTCTTGAGTAAAGGGAAATTGTTAAATCTTTGTTAAATTAACGTTGCAATCCTTCTTGGAGAAGGTGAAACAACGCTCAAGTTCAATATATCTCTCGTCATTTAGCTCCTTGTCAATATTGATCTTCACCATAGAAGAATACCGATTTCCTTGGATTTTTTAATATATTTTTGCTAAAACGTTTGATTCTCTCTTTATGTGATGAAATGATGAAAATCATCCGCATGGATTGCACAATGTAGTAACTGCATTAGTAATCGCACATCAATTCATCATGCGACGCTAGAAAACATTCAAATGTTGTCACCACACTTTGCGACCAATTGTAAATCAACTTGGATGCCCAAATGGATGAAATGTGATGGAATAAGCATGCAAGAAACCATACATTAAGTATGTGATACGTGTAGTTTCCCACTCATTTTGGGTATACTGGTAACATAAAATACCTTCTTACACTAGGGGCTACTCTACACAAGATTGCAAATTCTAATGCTAGCTATTAGAATTCAAATAGTTGTCCTTCAAGTTTAAAATGAGGAAAAGCTTGAAACAATCTTTAAATGAACAAATCAATGGACAATACAAATAGACACACCCGATAGTAGAAACCAGAAACCAGCTTTGTTTCATGAATATGAAATAAAATACATATTAGTACATTTATACAGAGGTAAGACATGTCTACATCCATATAATTCTATTTGAATAAACCTTCAAAAACCATTTCATGTAAAGTCTTCCTTTATATTACTACTTACCATTCATGGATGTACTCAAACCAAACTTGGAATGGCTTTGTATACATAGAAGCATATGATGCATTAAGAAACAACAAAGGTGTGCTAGCACATTTGGGAAAACGTTGTGCACTAAGTTTGCTTTGAAATTTCTTGTATGGTTAGTGTGCTCACTTACCATGTACACCATCCCCACACACTGTGGTCCTTCTTAGGAAGAGATTCTTTTGGCTATGTAAGAAAAACATTANCATGAATATGAAATAAAATACATATTAATACATTTATACAGAGTTAAGACATGTCTACATCCATTTAGTAATTCTATTTGTATAAACCTTCAAAAACCATTTCATGTAAAGTCTTCCTTTATAGTACTACTTACCATTCATGGATGTACTCAAACCAAACTTGGAATGGCTTTGTATACATAGAAGCATATGATGCATTAAGAAACAACAAAGGTGTGCTAGCACATTTGGGAAAACGTTGTGCACTAAGTTTGCTTTGAAATTTCTTGTATGGTTAGTGTGCTCACTTACCATGTACACCATCCCCACACACTGTGGTCCTTCTTAGGAAGAGATTCTTTTGGCTATGTAAGAAAAACATTACGGTGCGTTTGGGCAATTGAGACAAAATAGTGCAATAAGTGTGCTCTTACTGAATATTCTATGGTGAGTGAGCATGTTTGCCACTAACCCCACACATTGAGGAACTTCCTAAAAATATGAGTGTTCTGGCCAGATGAGGCAAAAAGAAAAGTTTGTGTGGACACATGAGACAAATGAGCAAATTGAGTGCGCTCTTAATTTATGTTCCTCTATTTGCAAATTGCACTTGTTGCACACACTAGCCTCACCAACAGAGGTCCATCCTGAAGGAAAAATGTTTGGTCGTATAAGACAAAAGGCAATTTGTTGGGACACATGACACAAATGAGCACACTAAGTGTGCTCTTAGCATATTATCTTAAGATAATTGATCACACTTCCCACATACATTGGACCCACACAAGGAGCCCTCTTTCTACTATGGAGTTGTCTATTTAGATAAGACAAAATTTTGCTCTTCCAATACCCTACAAGAGTGTAAGGTTGGGTGCTAAAAAATCTATTTGAAGAGAGCACACAAAAGTTTCACACTAGAAAACTAGTTTATGAAATGACCTGATTTGTTAATACCTGAAATATGGACTATTCCCCCATCCTCATGAATGGATGGTCTCCACCCGCTCTGTGAAAAACAACGTCCACTTTGTTAAAGTGTGACTAAGCAGTGCTTCCCACAACCACAAGCCATGGAACATTATCCCATTAGCATTATTTTTGTTTGGCTTTGCAAGTTATACAAGCTCGCAACAGTCATGGACAAATGTGACATTGTACTAGGGCCTACCAGAAATTTTGTCCCCTCACGTAACACATTCTAATGGCAAGATCTTCACCCGGGGCCACGAATAGATGTTTTGATACAATTACCACATCAAATTACATTACCTTTCCACGGCATACAGAACACAATTTGTTATGGTATTGAATAGAAAATTCAATACTAGGTTTAGTGGTAGTGGTAAACTATTCCTCACATGTGTGAAGATGTTTCTCTACAACTCAACCTTAACCATGCTGGAAACCTAGAAACTCTACATGGATGACAATATATTATAGTTGTTTAACTGGATAAGAGAATTTTATTTGGACAAGTAGGTTCGACCAACAAAGAAAGAGAATGGATGGAATTATATGTTACATCCTCCCTTTTAGATGCCCTTATGGCAAGAATGGACTGAGTGCCCTGACTTTAGTCAAAATACACTTGTGGGAAAATTCATACGCAACATAATTTACTTCATGTGAACTTTATCATTATGACGAATGAGCATGATTTCTAGAGGCAATTCGATCTCAAAGGCTCAAACACCTACATAGGCTCTCACCTCATTTACATGACGTGTCACATTGGTATCCATAAGCTAGGCAATACCCTTGGTGACTACGTTACGGGACAACTTGGAACCTATGATAACGATGCTAGACCATTGCACTTGCAAATCCACCCTTCATCATTCAATTTTGATGGTGCGTTTAAGTAGAAGAATGCTAGAGGTTAAGGAAAAGGCAAAAGACATGATGAAACATACATGGTTTGAGGAAGAATAGTGAAAAAAACCATTATAGAGCCTAAGTAGCATTGGGCATTCAAGATGTAATGGCAACCACCAATTTTCCTGCTCGTGAATGGGTTTCACTTGAACCCCTTATATTTCCTAATGAGGTCACCAAAGTTTGGCCATGTGGCAAGGAGAGCATATGTCCATAGTGATCGAGATGCAGCATTGTATCTTGGAATAGACACACAAAGCTACAAACTAGTCATGGCTCTTGCAACCTTTTTCTACCTCTACATTTGGCGGGTAAAATATGCAAGGGTATTTGTGCAAGAGGCAAACACACAAAAAATTAACTCCTGCATAAGTGCAGACCTAATCCCTAAGTGAAGCAAAATAGTACATGATACCATCAAGTTGTGTATTCAAGATATAGAAAGGACATACACCCCCTCCAATGTGCATGGAAGCTAGTTAAGGAAAACCTTCAATTGACAAGAAGATGCATGGAACATGGTTGTACTCAAGGGACGAGCACGGTAGGACAACAAAGTTTGAAGGTGGTGTCAATGAAGCTTGGAATGAAAGCCTCATTAAGTTTAGAAATCTGACGTTTTGAAACAAAACATGGCCGTCAGGTAAGGAGAGGGTGATGTTTCTGGTCAAAGACCACATGATGAAGGGCGGTCGTGGCTGCCGTCACAAGTGCTGAGAAGTGTCGGTTTGTGATGTCCTTGTTGTCCAACACAAGAGCCATGTGCAACAGGTTTCAACTGTCAGGGTCTACCATGTTAGTGCAATTGGTTTGTACTCTTACATGAACGTGTATGAACTCAAGTACTTGCTCCACTTTGCCTTTTCTTTTTAGCGGTTTAATTATTTTTGACAGAAAGTGAGGGGATTATGGATGGTGACCAGGGTAACGTGCTTTTTGGCACCCTCAAGGTAAAAAAACCATTCCTTTAAATCATGCACCGTTTCTAAGAGCTCTTGTTCTCATGTCGTGTTCCTAGTGTCTACATATGAAAGCATATGATACAAATTGGAAAAAGTGTGTCCACCATGCATGAGAACGGTTTTCTAAGATATAGTTGATGCATTTCATCGTACCATCCAAGGTTTCTACACATTGTGTAGAACAAGTTCAGTTGTCAGTATCGGCATCAAATTCATGACCTAAAATTTTTTACTACAATTCGTTTACCAGATCCACATAACAGTTTTTCGAGTTAAGGAAGTGAGGGAGATAACTAAGGTGGAGTAGCCTCACATGAAATGTTAAAAGTAGTTTTTGAGGCCAAGAAAAGAGTGGATCTGGCCTATGTTCTTAGTTTGATGCCAATGTTCTACATCCTCATCCTTCACAGGGTCCACTTGATGCCTTCCTTGTTGATGATATGACCTAGATACTTCATTATTAGCTACACAAACGTATTGAAGAAATTACTAGCTTGAAGGATCTCGAGGACTGTTCATAATTGTTTCTCATGTTCTTTGTGGTTCTTTGAGAAGATAAGGATATCACCAAGATATACGAAGGTTGGCTTGCTGAGGTGGTCTTTGAAGATGTTGTTCATGATGGCTTATGACTTAGCGATTTCATTTTTTAGTTCAAAACAGAGGACTCAAAGCTAGAAGTTCCATAATTGGGTTGTTAATGTCGTTTTTTATACATCCTCTTCATGTTTCTGTATCTGATGATATCGGTTTCTCAGAGAGGTTTATAGATGGGAACAATCTTTCTCCTTGAACTTGGTCACACGGACCCTCAATGCGGAGAAGCGGTTATCGGCTTTTCATCGTCAGTTTGTTTAATGGTCAGTGGTATATGCACATCCTCAAACCTCCATCATTTTTGTTCACAACGAGGATTGGGGATTCAAATGGGGAACAAACCTGTTCAATCAATCATTCTATGAGGTATTCCCTGTTATAGTTTTGACTTCTTTTGTTCAACAAGACTTGAACATTAAACCAATCAAAAGAGGGACATAGACCTTGATTCCAACAAGATGGTTTGTTCAACTAGGTGCATGGATGGCAACCAATTTGGTCTAAGTTCAAACATGTGTGAAACAGTAGTGCGTAGTATCATTCATGGATTTGGCTACCCTTAAGCGCTTATTACTTTCCACCTCATTATCAACTTTCTTTTTGGTCAATAAAAAACTGTAGACAATTTTGTCTTTTTTGTTTTTTCACTGGGAGGGCTATGAGGCAAGCGTTGAGAAGACCTCTAAGACATTAAATCTTAAGGATTATAGAAAAAGTGATTGTCTCTCATCCAATACATATCCATAACTTCATCAAGATGAAGCACACGTGCGCCATGTGGTCAAAACAAAATCACCAAAGGGATCAATAAAGTCCAACAATGTTAGGCAAACAATGGATGTGAATTCGAGCAATGTGAGAAATATCGTTCACTCACTTATCACCGACACCTCCCACTCTTCACCAAGAATCACCACGCATGTACAAGGTGTGTACCCTAGCTCCCACATGCGCACAACTAATCTTCTGACGAAGGATACAACTGCTCCAGTACAAACAAGGATGCGTGCTAAAGCACGTGATAGATTGCCATAAAAATGTATGGTCATTCTTGCTTTAATTTTCCATATGAAAATACTTAATGGAAGCTTGCAATTCAAGTGGTAAATCTGATACACATGAGTGATTTTACGTAACCATAAAATCCATCTGTTTTCACATGACATGTCTTTTTCAGTGGAGGCTAAAAACTTCCATCCTTTGAGGGCAAACATATCCATCTCTATACGAGCGGATATAGTCACCATGATTAATGGTAGGGAATGTTTTGTGTGAGTCTCATGATCATTTAACGAGGCAGAGAGAAATATTCCCTTGTAGCGATGATCAAGTAGGTACGTTTGAATAAGTCATCCTTGTTCACATAAGCAAGTGGAAATGAGTAATCATGGAAGCACGACTCACACTTTATGAATGGGGCATGAATTGTTGACAAACATTAAGCTAAGATAAATTCCACTATCTTGATATCATAGAAAAATGAGTTTTCTACCCTTGTTCTCTCCACATTTCATAGCAACCCCACAAGGCAGTTCAGTTTTGGTTACTCTAAATAAAAAAAAGTCCCGCACATGGCCATGCTAGGGGAGGTGAGCGCATCAAACTGCTCCTCCCCCAAAATCTTGTTCCCCATCACGACGGTGTCCAAGTTCACGTTTCCCAATGTATGCGCTAGAAAGGCGCATTGCTACAAAGGCTTGGCCTTGGCATTGGCCCTTCTAAAGGTGCCCTTAGCCTCCCAAGGCATTGCCATAACCTTGGCACTTTCCACTTTTCTAGTTAAAACCCCCATGGAAGAGATTTTGTCCTTTGCCCATCTGGTGATGCTAGCCTCCGCCATGGCACTATCTAAACCATTGGTGTTGTTCGCTGTGTTGTTGTCCTTACGATAACTGTGACTATAGCTCATGATGAAGGAAATTTCATGTAATGTATCTAGCCTTGTTGTAGATAGTAAAAATGAAAGCACTTCGGAGTGTGTTATATCCATCATGACGACAAAAATTCTTTTACAGATCCCATGCTGCCACTATAGAGCGCTTTGAGCTTTACTTGTTGGGAATAACATGTAACCTGAAATATGGCTCTTGCACACACTTCTCCAAAGTTATACCTCCTTGAATGTAGGCTCTAAATTCCTTTGTCCCCTTTTGGATGTCAGCTAGTTTGGAGTACATCTTGGGCATGAGTATGTAGTTCTCTTCAAAAATTGAGAAAGAGTATATAGTACTTCTCGTCACAAAGCTTTGTCAGCTTCTCAAAAGCTTGTGGCTTATGGGAGAGCATATCTTGTTTCCCCTGTCCTCTTTGTCCACGTTGACAGGGCATGGGTATCTCTCAAGACTTTTGAAGAACGTGTTAACTTCCCCCATCCCATCATGGCAAACCGCCAACTCTTTGACCATAGAGCTTTCCACGCCACCCACATTGTGCATTCAAGGTGACATAATTGCAAGCTTCATTAACAGTGTTTCAAATTGTGCCCGTTGTGTTGGTCCATTGACCGGATTATGGAGCATGTGGTGAGTAGCTTGATGTAATTTTTCAATGCTTGCATGCTCACAGCATTCAAAGATGTGCCCCAACACATGCAGGGTGGTATGGTGTGTCTATTCCAAAGGCATGTTAAGCACCACCCACTTGTTCACAGCTTCCTTCATAGAGATGGACTCAAATGTCTAATATGCCTCCCTTGCCTTGTGCACATTGACTTTTTCTATTGTGAACATCCCTTAATGGAGGCTGGCGTGCACCATATCATAATTGTACGTTAGGTTGCCCATGGTTATGGCTAGGTCCATGTATTTTAAAGAGAGGCGTCAAAATGATTGTTGAGTTGGCCTTCAATAATCAGACAGCGGACAAGAGTACCAAATATGCACTCTGCCACCATAGCGCTTGTACATGTGCGCGTTGATCACCCTCAACCTTGGTAGAGGGAAAAACATGACCAATTCCATAAGCACTTTTAAACCCTCACTTCACAAAATTCATCTCCTCAGAAGATTCCAACAAAGCAAAATTTCCAACCTCATTGTCCTCCTTCATGGCATCATTAACTTAATTGTCCTTAACCATGTCTTCCTGAACCTTGATGACCACCTGGTCCATTGGCTTGAGTAGGGAAATGTCCCCATGCTTCCCACCCTTCATGGTATCATTGTGGTTGGTGAAATTTATTGTGCCTTTCTCAACAGCCATCGGTCCTTCCTTGGCAAGATTTGGGTGATCATCTCGGTTGAAGTTTAGCTTAACAATCATTATGCGGTTTTGTACATATCCTTGTGGTTTAACCACATAAGCACCCATCTGGTGTTGCTTGTATTTAGTGTATTTTGGTGTTTTTCTTATATTTGACTCTAGTTTAGACCTTCCCTCTATTGCTTTGCAAGACATTCATGACCAGTGACCCTCCAAATGCACACTCATGTTCCATTGTACATGCTAGGTTAATATGTTAGGAATATTCAAAGATGTTTCATCATTGACACTTGTTCATATCTTGGCACTAACAATGTTTTTCTTATTTTGTGGGATATGAAACACATGGTGAAGTTAAAGTTGACCTATTCTATCCTCAACTAAGTGCCTTTTCATATTTTTAATAACTCAACTTACCTAGTTGTTGCTTTTTTCTTCACCTCTTGTGAATTAGGTTCTCCACACTGAGAGAGTCTTCATTGCACAAACATCCATCTTGTAATTACACCCAGGATGATGGGTAGAAACATTTTTATTTGCCCAATCTTGTAACAAGGTCCATCAGGTTTTATTCTATTTTATGGGGAAGTTTTAGATCCCCCATATAGACCGACCGTAAACCAGGTAATTAAACAAACCTCAAACGAACCAATCCCCTACTTGCAACTGGGATGTGAGTTTCATTTTTTTTCCTTCTCAGGCTCCTACGACCCTTTTACGGTATGGGATGTCCCCTACACAAACCGCGTGCAAACCAAGTGGTCATATAGTCGCAAACCTTGCCACTAGGGGTAAGGTTGCACACAAATCCTTGGATTTTTGAATATGTTTTTTGAATTCCTAATCTAGATCTTCACTCACATATCCGTATCTATTGTTGAGTCTCATTCATGGATTTGGCAATCCATGAATGAATCCTGGATGAAACAGAGGGCTGAAGGGGGAGTGGGGGAGAAAAATGTGAAGTTGGTCCTCCTCACGTCCCACTGTTGAGCAATAACACTTGTGAATTAAACTTGTGAGGTCTTGAAACCCCAGAAGCTAATGGTCGCTAACTTGCAAAAGTTGTGCATGTGCCACGCCAACGCCATGACACATGCACAAAATAAGAAACAAGAAATTCACCACTCCCTCGCACATTTTTCATGAATAAGCGACAATTCAGTGCATTGGATCTTGTAGTATCTTTGCCAGGGGTGCAAAGACTTGACTCGTGTCCATGGTTCAAGCCAAGTCATTTGTGCTTGTTGTCAAGCCAATTAGGTGTCAGACCTGACTGGCTTGGTCATGGGCTTGGTGGGCTGCCACTCATGGGCCCGCGACATTGGGGAAATGCCACCTCTCTTATGCAAAGAACGGAGTTGCACTTGATGGCATCTAACATTTCTCTTAGCAGCCATTCATTTTCTTGGCTTGAATCAGGACTATGACCACATCAAAGGATTTGCCAAGATTTATGAATCCACAATGATTTTCAAAACTTGGATTCAATCCTTGAATCAAGATTGAGTGGTGGATTTGGATTTGAACTTTGAAACTAGCTTTAGATTTGCAAACCAAATCTTGTGTGTAGCCTCAACATGGGTTTTATGAAACCCCTTGGTGGAGTGCTTGCCATGAAATTGAAGCCCCATTTATGGAACTTAGTGAAGTTGCAAGAAATACACTAATTTATTTTTGCCACTTCCTCCCAATACAACCCTTTATACCCTTTCCCCATACAACTAGGGGGAAGAGGGGAGGAGGGGATGGACCAAATGATGTGAGTGGAGATGAATCCATCCTCCCCCCTGAAAATAAAGTATATGAGGTGAGTGTATGAGACGTTGTCTTTGGGGGGTAGTAGAAAAATACACGTGTATTGTCGGGAGAGATTTTTGAGGATGTCGCTAGACATATTCTAATGCATGCCTTGCGGCTTCCTCCTAGTACACCCCCTTCATCATTTGCTTCAAACAATCGAAGGCAAGAGGGAGGGAAATGGAGCGAGTGATGTGAAGAGACTCGTCTTCCCCCATTCAACAACAAAGTTTATGAAGAGAGTGTGTCTAACAGTGTACGTGGGGGGTACTTAATATAGATCTTAATGTATTTTCACAAGAGATGTTTTAGGAAATTGTGAGACGTACACTAATGCTTGTCTCGTGACTTCCTCACAATACACCTCCTCATACACTCGCTTCATTCAATTCGAGGGAGGAGTGGGGGTGGACTGAGTGATATGGATGGAACCATCACCCCCCCTCTAAAACAACAAAGTGTATGGGTAGTGTATGAGACACTGTATGTGGGAGGGGGTTACTAAGTAAATATGCTAGTTCATTGTTGCGAGAGCGTTTTAAAGTATTTGCGAGATGTACACAAATGGATGTGTTGCAAATTCCTTCTAATTTACCCCCTGATATAGATGCCTCGCCCCCTTCCAATCAGAGGGAGGAGATAGGAGAAATGGACCAAGTGATGTGGACGATCGTGTCCCTCTCCTCCTTCCAAAATGACAAAGAATGAGGCAAGTGTATGAGACAGTGTATTTGGGGAGGGGTACTAATACAGACACTTGTGTATTGTCGCAAGGGATTTTTTAGGAAGTCCCGAGATGTTCACTAAAGTGTGTCTCGTGACTTCCTCCCAATACATCCTCTAATACACTTGCCTTATATAATGAGGGGGAGGAGGGGGAGAGGGATGGATTGAGTGATGCGGACGCACCCATATCCCCCCCTTCTAAAACAAAAAAATGTATGAGGTGAGTGTATGAGACAATGTATATAGGGGGGTACTAAATGAAGACACTAATATATTGTCTTGAGAGATTTTGACAAATTTGCGAGACGTACATTGACAAATTTCTCGTGAATTCCTCTTAATGAAACCCCTCATATACCTACCTCATAAAATCGGGAGAAGTGGGGGGAATGATCCGAGTGATGTGGAAGGACCCGCCTTCCCCGAGTCCTCCCATTTCTTCTGGAAGATCTCTCTACCTATTTCCTTTGTGATATTTTTTAATGGGTTGAGGACTCACTATTTAAAGAGGAGTGCCTCACCTAAAAACCTTCTTGATCAGTGGGCCAAAGTTCTCCAAGCAAGCCCTCATGTACCTTGTGAGAGGTGGATCGAGGTGGCTTTGGAGGTTCCCTCCTTCAGCATCTTCAACGTTGGACCAAGGTTTCCAAAGCATACCCTCCTTCATCTCGTTGGAGGTCGAGCAAGGTAGCTTTGAAGTGTTCCCTTTTTTCCCTCTTGAGCACTAGATTGAGATTCCCAAAGTGTAGCCTCTTTCACCTTGTGAGAGGTGGATTGAGGTGGCTTTTGAGAAAAACATCAACATTGTTTTAAATGCATGTGATCTCTCTTGGGAGAAGAATTGTTAAAGGGTGCACCACCCATGTCCTGGCAGTAGCATTTGAACAAAGAACCTAAAATGCAAAGGGAAGTGAAAATATCGTGAAAAATATATTAGCCATGGCCAAATGGAATAAGGACAACCTTTGAATCATTCAATACAATAGAGAAGATTTTTTAAAGCTAAAAGAAAAATGTCAATCCAATATGACATGTAGGGGCCAAGTTGTGGCAGATTGTTTTCTTTTCTTGTGTGATCGAACTTGTCAGTCTTGAAATTCTCCAAACCTTGCCTTTGTTCTTCTTGAAAGAAGAACGAGCTTGGCCAGTCAGGCTCACCAATTTTGTCAAAAGCATGTTGTGGTGGTCATTTCTTGTTTTTGTTGTAGCAAGAGACCCTTGTTCCCAACCTTGCCTTGCCTTGCTGGTAACTTTCTCATGGCCCCCATCAACATGGATGTCCTAATGCGCAGGGTCTCTTTGAGAAGGTATTGGTGAGGTAGAGAGAGAGAGAAAGGAAATTGTTGACAAGGAGTTGGGAGTGGTGAGCGTGAGTGGGAGTAAGTGCAGTCTTCATAGGTTGCAATTTGTAATTATTGATGTGAGGTGGGTTGCTCTTACATGGTGGAGTTTCTATATCAATCCAAGCTAGACACTTGCACAGAGAAGTTTGTACAAATGACGAGGTCACTGGTCAACTTTGTTGTGATGACAAGGATTCGCGTGCATTGGACTTAGCGTCGACCTGTACATAATGTTTTATGTGAATAATTGGAATTCATAGACATCAACATAATTCATTCAAGCACATACAATATTTCTTGGTTCTGAAAAAAACACGAGGTCCTTTGATTACTCCATCATCGAGAGGATACATTTAGGTTACACATTGCTGGGTCATATCGTATCGACTGGAAAAAAATTGGACCTGGCTTAGACGGTTGGAGCTCAAATCTTGCTACTCTCACAGGGTCATCAACAAGTTTTTGCACAAGGCGGGAGCTTGCATAGATTGACGTAAGGAAGGTGGCAACACCTTAATCAACAAATTGTGAACAATTGTTTTCCTATGTGGCATTCATGGTCATGTGGACTTAGGATTTTTAGGATGCCTAATATGGTTTTCACGTGGATGCTCCTTCTCGACTATAATGTGCAACAAAAATTTAATATAGTCAAATTATAGGTTACGTGGATGTCATGTTTACGTGGTCATGTCTAGTTGATGACTGAAACAATTAGTTTTCTTTTAGAATTCTTAGGACTCACTAATAAAAACTCACTAATAATTGGTCATGAAATACGATTAATAACAACTGGGAAGGAATGTAGTGCTGTACTAGTCCGATTGGACAAATAGCTAGACATTAAGTGAATATTTGACCATTAGATGAGGGTAGAGGTGTTTGGCTTCCAGCCCCTAACCTAGCCCTCTTCTTTTTGTCACATTGGTTAATTAGAGAAGGGGAGAGGACGAGCAAAGGTGTGCATAAGAGAGAGAATTGTGTGAGGGTAATATTGTGGGACATGTTTCACACAAAACGTTTTACACCAACATTTGAAAAAAAATCAAACTTATTTTGTGCAAGATTTAAGGTTTATGACCACATATATCGTTTAAGATCATTTTCTTAAGAAATCAATCTCATACCTGGGTAGAAGACCAAGGGGCCAAGGAGAAAACGAAAACTTTCTACAAAGACTTTGTGTTTTGAATCTTTTTATACATGTCGTTGATAGTGATTGGTTCATAAGTGACATAATGGGAAAACCCTTCCAACAAGATGCCATTCTATGATGGTTGACGATGACCTTCATGAAATCTCTTGAGTCACCATTATTACAAGTTCAAACATGTTAATTTGGATTCTTACACCAAAAACAAAGAGGAACCTTGTTTGAACCTTTCTACGTTCAGAACACTTGGGTTCACTTGAAGGTCATCTCATGCTGGCTTCTTGACCCTAAAAGCCTAAAATTCTTTTCATGGATGTGAATGCTTTCATTATCGTCTCCCACTTTAACCAGAGAGATGAATTATGAAGATTTATTATTCTGTTTGTCTCATTGAAGTCTCAAAATTTTTCTTCCAAGACTCATTCTTTATGTATCAATTGGATTTCTTCTTATGATTGTATTCAGGTTTGGATCTACATGCTGTTTCACAAGAAATGATGATGCCTTGAGATCACATATTACTTTTCCAGAAAAGTGTATTTCTTGATATTGGATGATTGAATTATTTTGGAAAATGAAATGATTTGAAACATGATCATATGTTGTAGTTTGAGATCAATGGTAAGATGAGGCTTTGTGTTGTGATGATACAATGACGTGATATGTTCAAATTTCTGTCAGAATTGCCTTTGAAAATTCCATCATATACTTACACCACATTAGAAATTGATTTTGTTTTCAATTCGTTTTTATTCATGTTTTATGCAGCTTATTGGAAGATGTTCATGACATGCCCAAGAATAGTGAGATCTATTTAAAATAAGCATTGTCAGCTTTAAGGGTAGGAATGACATGCAATCAAAATGAATATCATTTCATGTAGACTTTTACAACAACGTTTTTCTCCTGGCAAAGAACGTTTTTTAGCAGTGAGCGGGTAAAGAAGCATGTCTTTCGTTGTAAACATCTTCTTTGAGCTGAAATATATTTTTTAGTTGAACAAAGGTGTCGTGGTTGAATTGATTGGTTGTGGTGATCCATCTGAAATTTGTTCCTCTTCTAATTTTTGGACCGAATGGGACGCCAGGGATGCCAGGGAATGAGACGTCAGGGCTAGGAATGTCAGCTATGAACCTCTATATTTAGGACGTGATTCGGCTGAACAGTACATGAGACCGGGAATCCACTGGATATGTCGGTTTATTTTTGACTTGGTTAGCTTTGAAGAGCGAAAGATGAAGAGACTCGTGGCCATAGCGATGGTGTTGCGACACTTCTGGTACGGACAAACAATCTCACTGCACTTTCCCGACAACCTTCTTTAAAGACAGAGGTTGGAAGTATTACTGCGCATCTTCACTGACAAATCGCCAAATACATCGGACTTGCAGCGCTGTCGATTTTGCAGGGTCGTCACAGTCAATTTCATTCCAGAAATCGACACTCGCTCCGCCAGTTCCATGAGAGGGATATTTCTGTCCTAAATCACTTTCCTCATTCTTTGAATGGACTGTCGCACAAAGTTTCCCTTCTAGGGAGGAACATTTGCGAGTAGTGGAAGGTTGTGGTGGTATTGGTGGTAATTGTGGTTGGTTGGACATGGGTCTGACGTTCCAGTTCCTCGATATCCGGAATCAGCCAGCTCAGTATGACAAAAGAAGCGACTATCGTCTTGTGTCTCACTGGCAACGAAAGCAGCAGCCTCGAATGTTCCAGGTATTCATGACACTGCCAGATAGCTTGTTTTCTATATCTCGTTTTGAAGGCCCTGTCAAACCTGCAAGGAAAAGAAGTGCATCCCGTCCGCGACGCCTTCTTTCCATACAAGAAAGTTGACAGAACCCTTTGACGCAATGTGTTTCCATTTACCATCAGGATTCTTTGCCTTTCCCAGAAAAACTTTTGCACGTTTGTGGGAAAACTCCATCTGTTGAAACTAAACCTTATAAAAACCCACTCTTTCTAGACGTAGAATAAGCCCAAAAATTAATGAGCTACCAAAAAAACCTTCACAGATCATTTTTTGTGATCTTTTGAAAATGAACGTGGGGTAAAGAACAAACATGCTTTCCATGAACAAGGTGATGGAAAAAAAAAGCCCAAATAACGGAGAAAACATTGACACATGATGAGACTAAGATTTCCTTAATTTTAGTGAATTCATTAATAACAACAACTCCTTCAAAGATGTGTAAGGAAGGATCCGAGAAATAAAAGTTAGAATTGAGTCTAAAACTCTTTGCCATCATGGGGTGCTTCTTGGTTCCTACCGTACACCTCTTTGAAACTGTTATCTTTACTAATCAATAAATTAGAAAAAAATCTAAAATTCAAATTGAGATTGATTTAAACAATTTATTTTAAAAAATAGGGGATGTTTTGAAGCAGGGTCATCATCCTTACCATTTTTTATAGATATAGATATAGATATAGATATAGATATAGATATAGATATAGATATAGATATAGATATAGATATAGATATAGATATAGATATAGATATAGATATAGATATAGATATACATATAGATATACATATAGATATAGATATAGATAGATATTGTTTTAGATATAGGTGTACATATAGATATAGATAAAGATAGACATTTAGATATAGATATAGATATAGATATAGATATAGATATAGATATAGATATAGATATGGATATAGATATAGATATACATATAGATATAGATATAGATATAGATATAGATATAGATATAGATATAGATATA
>SZWC01029230.1:5507-26531 GCA_023375785.1 Penium margaritaceum
CCACGCCACGCCACGCCACGCCACGCCACGCCACGTCATACTACGCCACACGATGCCACGCCATGCCATGCCACTCCATGCTACACCATGCCACTGGACACGCAGGTGTGCTATGGCTCTCGTGCATTCGCGTGTGCGCCGTGTCTTCTTTGCCATACCCAACCCCACACATGGTGCTCTAGGCGGAGCTGGAGCAGCAGCAACTGCTGCTGGTTCCGAATGTGCTGTTCCTTCGGCTGTTGCTACTCATGGCGTTGCTTCTGTTCCCTCTGCTTCCGCCAATGGAGCTATTCGTGGCCCTGCTGATACTGCACGGCAGCACAACAGCACCACCGCCACCAGCGGCAGCGGTGTGCGGCTTCACGGTGTGCGAGGTCTGAACCATAGATATTCAGTTTTTCGGGTGCAGGACTAGTGATTTTGTGGGCCTAGGTACGTTTGGTTTTGAGTCTGTTATTGCTACGCGTAATTCAAGGTTGTGGTCATGGTGTGCTTCAATCGCCACAAGCAATCGCTAATTGTACATCCTGTTCGAATTCTTCAACACAGACTATGAATGATCGGAGAGTAGTTGGAAGCAAGTGGGGACAGATTGTGCACCTCGTCTTGAGTGATGGGTCATTGTTTCCGCCTCTTCAACAAAGACACTGCAATGTCCTTCCAATGTGACGTGAAAGATGCTAGAGCTGTTGCCGAACTGGGAGACAGGCTGTCCTCTCTTGCACATGCGTGACGGAAGTGCTTGCGGTGTTCAGTCTTGTTGATGCTTTTTGGTGGCAAGTTTGGAAAACATACAGGTAAAAGGTAGTATGCGTAGCCCTTTGGAGTTTTCTTTTCTTTCTTTTTTTCTTTGTGAATGCAGAAAAGTAGTAGCAATGTCGAAGTACCGTAGTGCTCCTTGGTGTATTGTTTCATTGAAGTCAAGTGGGTGAAATTCTACTATCTTTTCTAGCCCTGCAGATTTTAACTTGTTCTGTCCAAAGTCCCCAGGTTTTTTTGCTATCTGTCCGTTCACGCCCTTGGTCTGTCCCTTGACCTTCAGTTGTCAAGTTTTACGACGTTGAAATTCGAGAGCGAAGTTGCACCTCGGAGCTTGCTCTGCAGGCCATCGTGCACTCAATGTTGATGTGCTTCGTGTGAGAATTGAGAAGATTCCACGAAGCTTCCTAGCCTTTCTGCTTGCTAGCCTGACAGCACAGGTCTGGCTGGTTGACACACAGGTCATGCAAGGGACAGCAAGGGTAGGGAGAGACACGTGCACTTGTATCTCAAGCTTCAACTGAAGTAAATGCAGAGAGAGATAACAAATGACAGGTCCACAGCATAAATAGCCGCCGTGGCTCACGGCGGGTGGCGCACACGGCGGTGCCTGTCAAACCTGAACCGGTCCAAAACCACTGTTTTGGCCATAATTCTGCGCACAAGCGTCCAAACGGAGCGCCGTCTAATCCTACGGATGCACGACGAAAAGACAGACACAACGACTGGTCACACGCCTACGTCCGGGAACAGCCGGAGAGTGTAAGAAAACAAACATGTAAATCAGCCTGGCACGGCTGTCCACCGAGACAATCCTGAAGACCTCCAAACGTAGTCCGTGGGCTGTGCGAGCCCTCTGGTACACTGGGTAGGCTGCCAGGCTGCCTCCAGCGGGTGGAGCATCACCTCAGGGAACTCTGTCTCCAGCTGGGTCCGCCTCAAGGATCTGCACGAGCATGGACACGGCCGAGTGGTCACAACCAACTGTACAACTGTGTATGACTGACAACATCACAACACTCCCCCATGACCCGATGGTACGCATATCCATACACGTGCAGAACGCGTGCCGGTGCAACACAGAGTGCTCAACAGGGACCCGGACAATCACCCACTCTCGGACAGGGGTCGTAATCCGACGGAACGAATAGCCCCGAGGAACTTCCCACGTGCCAGTGCCTTGGTCAGGAAGTGAGCGCGCTGCAAGTCTGTGCCCACCCAGACGATGGAGATCAACTGCCGCTCCACCAGATCGCGCACGAAATGATACTCGACAGCGATGTGCTTCGTGCGTGCGTGGAACACACCAGAGTTCTCAGCGATCGCGAGAGTACTCTGGTTGTCGCATCGGAGGATGATGGTAGGCACGGACTGACCCAAGCACTGGAACAACCGCTGCGGCCACACCGCCTCAGCGGCGCCAGCGCCCAGAGCAACATACTCAGCCTCTGAGGAGCTGCGAGCAATGCACCCCTGCTTGCCGCTGTGCCAAGACACAGCGGTGCCACCAAGCAGGAACACGTAACCCGTGCGGCTGCGTCCATCAGGACTCCATGCCCAGTCGCTGTCGGTGTAGCCATCTACCACAACCGAGCACTGTCTTCGAAAGCAGAGACCGTGATACGGTGTGGAGACCACGTACCGGACGACTCGCACAGCTGCGTGCAGAGCGCGAGCCCGAGGGGACTGACTGAACTGTGCGAGAATGGCAGTGACCAGAATGGCAGTGAGGTGCTCGGCTGTCCGTCGGATGAAAAGTGACGGGTCGGCATCACTCTGGACGTACTCGGCCTGAGTGAGGGTGCGAGTGATCTCTCGGTTCCAGCACCGGGGCGACTGCTTCAGGCCATACAAGGCCTTGCGCAAGCGCCAGACCTTGTTGCCTTCGACCTCAAACCCAGGTGGCTAGACCATGTAGATCTCCTCCTCCAAGGTGCCGTGGAGGAACGCATTGTTCACATCCATCTGGTGCAGCTCCCAGTCATGGTGAGCGCCCACACCAAGCAACGCGCGAGCTGTGGTCATGCGGCCAACAGGGGCAAAGGTGTCAGTGAAGTCGATCCCCTCAACCTGAGAGAATCCCTTGGCAGTCAAGCGGGCCTTATAGCGGTCCAGTGAGCCGTCAGGCTTCACCTTCTTGCGGAAGACCCACTTGGCCTGCACGACCTTCCGTCCCTCAGGACGGTCGACCAGCTCAAAGACTCCGTGCTCCCGGATGGCCCTGAGCTCGTCCTCACAGGCGGCCCGCCACTGCTCAGCATCCTCTCCTGAGAGAGCCTCCTTTAACGTGTCTGGATCAGGGACCGTCAAAGGGGAGCTCCGGGTGGCCAGGACACATGCCTCATGGGTCGGACGGACCGCAACTAGGTCAGCGGCAGCTGCTTGTGCGGCCTCGTGCTCGTCAGCGATCAGCTGGTGCCCTATGGGACAAGCTGGGTGCACCTCCGTGTAGGTGCCTTGGACACTTAGGCCGAGAGCCTTTGTGCCAGGTTCACCACTGTGCACGCTGCGCGTGCATCGTCTGGGTGGCGCAACCGCAGTCGAAGGTGCTCGTGAGGCCAGTGGGCGGAGACGCCCACCTGGTCCACGGGAGTAGCCCGAGTCTGAGCTGACCGACGGTTTTGGCACAGGGAGGGCAGGTGCTGTCTCTGGAGACGTTGCAAGCGTGGGCGAGATAGGCGCGGCAGGCGCGGGCAAAATAGGCGCTACAGGCACGGACGAGACGATCGCGGCAGGCGCGGGTGAGACAGTCGCGGCGGGCGCGGGTGAGGCAGGCGCCGCAGGCGAAGAGGCGGCAGGTGCAGCCCCGGCAGGCGAAGCAGGCGCTGCAGGTGCGGGCGAAGTAGGCGCTGCAGGTACGGGCAAAGCAGGTGCTGCAGGTGCGGGCAAAGCAGGCGCTGCAGGTGCGGACGAAGCAGGCGCTGCAGGTGCGGGGGAGGCAGTCGCGGCAGGCGCGGGCGAGGCAGCCGCGGTAGGCGCGGGTGAGGCAGGCGCGGCAGGCGCAGGCGAGACAGTCGTGGCGGGCGCAAGCGGGGCAGGCGTAGAGACTACGGGCCCGAGAGCAATGATGGCCGGGTCAATGGTGGCCAGCGACGGTCCCACCCCGGAGGCACCCCGGACGGACTCACCCTGTGGGGTAGACTCCCCCATCCGACGGGAGGCGTCACAAGTGGGAACGTGAAACGCAACCTGGGTGAGAATGGCAGACAGGTCGCGGTACGACAGTGCCTAAAAAAACAGCGCGTCGCGCGACTCAACGATGCGGTGGCGACCCGCATCCCAGAAACGCCACGCTTTAGAGCGCGAGGAGACACCGAGGAAGGCACACATCCGGCCGTGCGGAGAGACCTTGGACCCCTGCTGGTCCTCGGTATACCAGACACAGGCCAAGGAGCCCCAGACGCGAGCAAGCCTGAGGTCCGCACGGTGACCGAACCACAGCTCATACGGCATGACGTGGTCCGGCAAGGGACCATGCGGAGGCGGTTCCAGACCCACGTCATGTAGGCAAAGCCCTCGAAGGCGAAGGACTCCGGGAGACCGCACTCAGCGCGCATGGCGCGAACCGCGTCCTCCATGGTGCGGTTCTAGCGCTTGGACACACCGTTCTGCTGTGGCGTAGCAGGGGCCGAGAGCTGGTGACAGATACCAAGCTCGGCGAAGTGAGTGGTCAGCTCACCGAGATACTCACCGCCGCGGTCATAGCGGAAGGTATGGAGGGAGTGACGAGACTGACGCTCGGCCATGACGAGCCACAAGCGCACGGCTAGAGCGGCATCACTCTTGTGGCGGAGGCAGTAGACCCACCGCATGCGGGTGAAGTCATCCGTGAGGGTAAGAACATACCGACCACGGTCAGTGACAGACTCGACAGGGAGAGGTCCAAGGAGGTCCGAGTGGACAAGCTCCAGGGGACGCTGCGCGCGAGTGACAGAGGCAGGGTAGGTGCATCGATGCATCTTGCCCTGAGCGCAGAACAGACAGTCGGTCTTGGGCGGCTTCTCAAAGGAAGCCGCGTCAAGACCGAGAGCGGGTTGTGTACGAATGAGCCTGGATACAGTGTCCGTGCTCACATGACACAGGCGTCGATGTAACAGGCGCTGGTGGTCAGGAGACAACACCCCCGTTACAAACACGTGAGCAGATGAGCAAGGGGAAGAGTCAGGAGCAGAGCAGTGCACGATGCGATACATGTCATCCACAATAGAGGCACGCAACACAACCGTGGAAGTGTCAAGTACAGTGATCGTGGCATCATCAATGGAGTGGTGAACAGAGAGACACATCCTCGTGCAGGCACGGACAGAGAGTAGGCTGAGCTTGAGATCAGGCACGAAAAGCACGTCAGAAAGATACACGGGACCAGACGGACCATCGAACCGTACGACCCCTGTCCCCTGAACAGGTAGTGACTGCCCAGAACCTGTCCACACTGACCGAACAGACCCAACAGGACCAAGCACGACAAAGGCGGTACGGTCGCAGGTCATGTGGTGAGTGGCCCCTGAGTCAATAATCCTGTGGCCACTCGCCTCACGACCTGTGGTGGTTATGGTACAACGAGAAACGGAGCACGCTGCCTCTGCTGGACGCTGAGCAGGTGTGGCAGGATAGCGGGACAATGCACGACGATGCGACTCATCCAACCACTCTGTGCTGTCAGACTCATCCTCACCAGGCGACGCAGCCCCCCCACAAGTACGACCACGTGCCACAAACACAGATGGACAGTCAGTCTGTGGACCACTCGGCTGTGACAGCACACTCGCACCTCCCTGTGAGCGAAGTGCCAGCAGTCGACGTAGCTCCGCGATGGTCTGGTCCCTCGGGTCCGGCGTGGTACTCCCCCCGGATGGCGAAGGATCTGCCGCCGGTGCTGCCCCCGAGGTCGCTGCGGCACGGGCTACTGCTCCAGTGCGGATCCGCTCCTCGTGGGCTGCCTGAAGACCGCGGGTGATCCTCGCCCAGTCCAGCTCCTGCTGACACTCAGTGTAGCGATGAGGTCCGCCGCAGTTGTGGCAGCGGACCGCCCGTCCGGTGCCACCGGAAGGCTGCTGCGGTCCCCTCTTCTTCTTCCCCTTCTTCCCCTTCACGGCTGCTGCAGTGGCTGTCGGAGTAGCAGGGGAGGAAGCGGGAGAGGCAGAGGTGGAGCTGGTGGGGGTGAAGGTGGACGACGGTGTGGAAGGCGTAGAGGACGTCGCTCCCACTGCTGTTGCGGCCATGGCGCCCTGCCGATGCGCGCGGGCTGCCTCGTCAGCTGTCGCGACCTGGATGAAGTGCCGCTACGCCCAGGGCAACAGCTGCAGGGTGTCGGACATGGACACGAGGACGTCCTGGTCGAGGCGGGAGAAGGTGTCAATGAGCTTGGGGCGCACTCCCAGCATGATGGTGTCCAGCGCCCAGAGCTGAGAGCCGCCTCCGGTGCCCAGACGAGTGTACAGGCGCATGGCCCGACGCCAATAATCAGCTACTGACTCCGAGGATCCCTGATGAATGGAGTGGAACTCGCGAAGGCGCGCTGACCGGGTCGCGTGAGTCTCTGCTGCAAAAAGGGTCAGCGCCAGCTCCCAGCCGCGGCGCGGGTCTGCGCCTGCTCTTGTCCCAGGCGCGCTCAGGAAGGGGCGGAAGTCGACCACTGTCTCCTGTGGAACTGCGTAGAGCAGTCCACGCTTGGCACGCGCTGCCGTCTGGGACTGGAGCGGATCAGCCGTCTGGTACTTGCTGTGGTAGTAGGGCAAGACTCCCTCTGAGTCTGCCCATACCTGAAACAGCACCTCCCAACAGTCAAACCCCGCCTTGCTGTCGTAGCGAGGCGGGGAAGTCTCGAAGTCCTTGGGTCGTCGCTCCGTGGGGAGCTGGACCTTTGGTGGTGCTAGGAGCGGGCGTGGGAAGGGCATGAAAGGCATCAACGCTACTCCTCCAGCGGCACCCGAGACCTGACGCGAGTCGATCTGCTGCTGCTGCTGCTGCTGCTGCTGTCCCCTCGGACTGGGCGCCGGTGTCTCAATGCGCAGGCTCCTCATCTGCTCCATCAGCCGGCGAAGCGCGTCCTCCCCAGTGGGAGGTGGCGCCTGATCCCACTCCGCGACCATGGACTCTCGTCTCTGCGCAGGGGCGGCAGTGGGGCCAGCAGACTCCTAGGCCGATGGGGTTGCCTCTCTCTCTCTCTCCTGGGCTCATGTCCCGGTGTCCCAGACAGAGAGACCAAGGCATCGCGGATCTGTCGCAGCGTAGCTGACTGCTCATCCTGGCGCTGGCGGAGTGACGACTGCTCCACAAGCAGGAAGTCAATCGCCTTTGAGCGTGGGCGGCGGCCCCCGCTCGTGACGGTGTCCTCCAGCTCCTTGCTCTTGGAGCTGCTCGGCTCCATGCTGAGGCGGTGCAAAAGTCGTCCGAACGCAGAACCGTCAGCGTTTCTCGCCGATTTAGGACGGTGGCAAAAGTCGACCTTCTGACAAAAAAATCGGCTAAGTGCTGAAAATTTAAAAATTTAAATTTTCACCACTAAAAATTGAAGGTTGTCCAAATGAAGCGAAATTTGGACCACAGAGGCGTCTGAGGATGCTGAAGACAATGGTGAAATTTTCGTCTTCAAAAAGTGGGGAAAAGGCCAAAACGACCTGATTTTGTGCTCAGGCCGAAAAAATGAAAAATTCAAATCAGTGATGCGGAACGGTGAATGCTGGAGGCTACAGAGCTCCAAATGAGGCGAGGAAGGTCGCGATGGAAAGCTTGAGATCTAAGCTTTCCAACGAGACATAGCGTGCAACTTTTGGTGGCTATTTGAGTCCGGCACAGGCGGGTGAAGAGAGGATGGCGGCTGACGCGATTTGCGTCTGCGGCTCCTCCACGTCCGTGCGGCTTCCAGGAAGCTGCACGGCTGGAGTCAGCACCTACAAAAGGTACTGGTGCCTCTGGTGCCTGAGTGGCCACGGCCGCCGCTGCTGCTGTTGCTCGCTGATGGTGCTGTTGCTCGCCCGGTTTGCGGCTCCAAGTCGCCACACGGGCGGCCTCGGACCGGCTGCTGCTGCGCGCAAGGGCTCCAACGGCCTCAAGCCATTGTGGCACGCTGCAGCTGCAGCACAAACCTGCCGTTGCGGTTTCTGACGCATCAGGATGATGGCATATGCGTCGCTACGTGCTCTTGTCGCTTCAAGCGACTCAGGATGGTGATGGGTCCAACCAGGACCTACTGCTGCTGCTGTGGGCTGCTGCCACTGCTGCTGCAGCTGCTGCGTCTCTGCTGCGCAACACGACGAGCACTGGCTCGCCTGCTCTGATACCATGAGAAGATTCCAGGAAGCTTCCTAGCCTTTCTGCTTGCTAGCCTGACAGCACAGGTCTGGCTGGTTGACACACAGGTCATGCAAGGGACAGCAAGGGTAGGGAGAGACACGTGCACTTGTATCTCAAGCTTCAACTGAAGTAAATGCAGAGAGAGATAACAAATGACAGGTCCACAGCATAAATAGCCGCCGTGGCTCACGGCGGGTGGCGCACACGGCGGTGCCTGTCAAACCTGAACCGGCCCAAAACCACTGTTTTGGCCATAATTCTGCGCACAAGCGTCCAAACGGAGCGTCGTCTCATCCTACGGATGCACGACAAAAAGACAGACACAACGACTGGTCACACGCCTACGTCCGGGAACAGCCGGAGAGTGTAAGAAAACAAACATGTAAATTAGCCTGGCAGGGCTGTCCACCGAGACAATCCTGAAGACCTCCAAACGTAGTCCGTGGGCTGTGGGAGCCCTCTGGTACACTGGGTAGGTTGCCAGGCTGCCTCCAGCGGGTGGAGCATCACTTCAGGGAACTCTGTCTCCAGCTGGGTCCGCCTCAAGGATTTGCACGAGCATGGACACGGCCGAGTGGTCACAACCAACTGTACAACTGTGTATGACTGACAACATCACAACAAGAATGACACATGCCGTTGTGCTCAGCAATCGCTTTGGTGCTTTGTTGCTCACAGGGCAGAGTGATGGAACAAATGGGCACGCACAACTGTTGCAACAAGCGGCAAAGCTACACACTTTTGCACGTACCTGCGACATGCGCTGTGTACTCAGCCTCACTTGAGCTGCGAGCAACACACCCTTGTTTTCCACTCTTCCAAGAGAAATGTTTCCTACCGACAAGAAAAATAAATCGTATACGACATCACGCATCTATGTCATACGCCTAGTTCTTGTCAATGTTGCCATCAACGACCATAGTGTTGTGATGTGAGTCGTCCCTGTCTGTTTGTACAGCTTACTGTGACCACTCAGCCGTGTCCAGGGCTGATGGCGGTATTACCGGTACCGCGTTACACCACGTGTTTGTACCGCGGTACTGCAGTACCGCGCTATGGTATATTTTTTTTACGGTACTCGTACGGTATCGGTACTAACCTGCCAAGGTACCCTTCCGTAGTACCGTGGTTTTGTGCTGTGGCACAGTACCGCGGTAGCATGCAACGTAACATCGCCAAACTGCTGGTGTAGCGAGGTACTTTCCTCTCTTTTTCTTTTAAAAATCTGTTACTCGTCACTTGATTCCATCCACACATCGATTGAGGTCGACGTCATTGCTTGTACATGAGCATCACGAACGAGAGTTTCTAAGTGAAAGTCGACGGTCGAGGGTGAGAGTTCACTGCGTGAACCCCCACCCTCGACCAGGGTGTGCGTGGGGACAGGGGTGGGGGAGGGGGATTAGCGACATGCACGCATGCGACCACAACGACTGTGACTCCAAAAAGGGTGTCGTCGGGCTTTCGACTGAACAGTGTTTGGTCACTCGCATGATGGCCCCTTATTGTTGGGTCCTTTTTCCGAAAGTTTGAAAAGGACCAAGAAGGGGTAGGAGGGGGTAGTCGATGTTTGTGAAACCCCTCTTTCCATGTGTTGTTTTTGGCAGGGGGTACGATTTATTGGAAATGTTTTATCATCTCACGTCTTTCACGACTTTCAACCTGCCCCATCTGAGTCGTAAAAGGAGCACCTGACATGGCAACTTACACTCGTCGTAGTATGATTGGACTAGGTCCGCTCCGGACTGCTCCGACTGTGCCAGGTTGGCAGATGTGCAGCAGCTGATACTGCTGCCTATGCCACAGCTGATATTGCTGCCGTTATATTGATGATGACGCTGATGCTTCTGCTACAACTACTGCTATTGCTGCTGCTGTTGCTTCTGCTGTAATTGCTGATGTTATTACAGCTACTGCTGATGCAAATAAAGGCTAAAAAGTCATCAGCGATGCAGGTTCTATTGTAATGATTACAGTGCTGCATCTACTAGTGCGGCTGACGGCTACAGAGTCGTCAGCACGGCTGCTGCTACTGCTGCTGGTTCTGTTGCTGCTGTTGCTGCCGCTCCTGATGCCATTTCGGCGGCCGCTGGTGCAAAAAATAGTTGTAGAGGTGTTGATGCTGCTTTTGGTGCTATAGCGGTTGCACTGTTGCAGCTACTATGACGGAAAACAGCTACAGAGTCATCGGTAATGCTGCTGCTCCTGTGACAACTGTTGTTATGCTACTGTTCCTACCGCCGATGCAGGTGCTACGATGTCCCTGCTGCTGTCATCGTTGCTATTTCTACTGGCGGCTCTAGTGTCGTCGGCACCGCTGCTACTGCTGTTGAAGAAGCTGTAAGGTTGCAGCGGCTATAGATGTTGACGTTGCAACTAAAGCAGTGTTACTGCTGTTTCTGTCGCTAGTGCGGCTAGTGCCACGGTTATTGCAGTATCGTGGCTATGGCTACTGCTGCCACTGCATCCGCTATTGCTTCTAGTGGCTGACGTGATGCTGCTACAGCTCCCATTACTGTTGTTTCCACGGAAGCTGCTTTCGTGGCCGGCTGTGTCCAGTCCCCTCCTGTGGATGGGTGTACGTGGGTCCCCCAACTGCATGTGGCGTTGTGCTACTCCTTTCACAAGACGACAAGAGCTGCAATGTCAGACATTGCGGCAGCCACTCCTTGGTTTCCCTAGTGGTTGCTACTGCAACAGAATGACTGTGGCACTGGGATTCTAGGCCAAATGTGACAGAGTGTTGCTGCAAAGTTACACAGCCCACGTGAAAAAAACCACTGTGGCTTAGAGTTCCACAGAATTTTGCTGTTGTTTCCCGGGTCGCTCCTGCAGCAATACAATCGCGTTGGCAAGAGTGACAGCAGAAGCAGCCATTGATCCAGCGGTGGTGCTGCGTGGCACGGACCACTCGTACGTGAACAGAGTTCCCACGCGGCTTTGGTATCAGTAGGTACTGCCGAAGGAAGCAAGGGAATATCTCAGGGACACAACACACACACACACACACACATACACAAACACACACACACACACACACACAAACACACACACACACACACACACACACACCACACACCACACACACACCCCACACACACCCCACACACACCCCACACACACCCCACACACACCCCACACACACCCCACACACACCCCACACACACCCCACACACACCCCACACACACCCCACACACACCCCACACACACCCCACACACACCCCACACACACCCCACACACACCCCACACACACCCCACACACACCCCACACACACCCCACACACACCCCACACACACCCCACACACACCCCACACACACCCCACACACACCCCACACACACCCCACACACACCCCACACACACCCCACACACACCCCACACACACCCCACACACACCCCACACACACCCCACACACACCCCACACACACCCCACACACACCCCACACACACCCCACACACACCCCACACACACCCCACACACACCCCACACACACCCCACACACACCCCACACACACCCCACACACACCCCACACACACCCCACACACACCCCACACACACCCCACACACACCCCACACACACCCCACACACACCCCACACACACCCCACACACACCCCACACACACCCCACACACACCCCACACACACCCCACACACACCCCACACACACCCCACACACACCCCACACACACCCCACACACACCCCACACACACCCCACACACACCCCACACACACCCCACACACACCCCACACACACCCCACACACACCCCACACACACCCCACACACACCCCACACACACCCCACACACACCCCACACACACCCCACACACACCCCACACACACCCCACACACACCCCACACACACCCCACACACACCCCACACACACCCCACACACACCCCACACACACCCCACACACACCCCACACACACCCCACACACACCCCACACACACCCCACACACACCCCACACACACCCCACACACACCCCACACACACCCCACACACACCCCACACACACCCCACACACACCCCACACACACCCCACACACACCCCACACACACCCCACACACACCCCACACACACCCCACACACACCCCACACACACCCCACACACACCCCACACACACCCCACACACACCCCACACACACCCCACACACACCCCACACACACCCCACACACACCCCACACACACCCCACACACACCCCACACACACCCCACACACACCCCACACACACCCCACACACACCACACACACACCCCCCACACACACACACACACACACACACACACACACACACACACACACACACACACACACACACGTCGGTTGAAACGCAAGCTTGCCTTCGACCTTGGGATTTTTCCCACTGCTTGGCTCAATCCACGCCCACTGGGCCCATTCCCACAAATATGCTGCTTGGCTGGAATAAGTTCGTCAGCAATCAGCCCAGGGGGTCAAACCTGGGCCACCTCATTCTAACAGTTTAACCTCCCCCGATAAACATGAAACCGCACAAGCATCATCCAGAGGACGCAGCCAGGTGCATGCAATTTCAGTCACTGGCACACCATCACTAGCTAATGGTTGCCACCATGTGGCGAGCAGGTCGTCAGTCACCTGCGAGGGTAATATGTGTGCAACAATCTGAGAGGTGAAAGTGTGTCAGTGGCACCCACACCAACACCTTGAATGCTATTGCGTCAGCTAAAATACTGTGCTGCCACGTTAGTCATAGCAAATCTAGGGAGCTTCTCGGCACTTTCTCAGGCATCTCAGTTGTTTTCTGTTGGACGTTGGTGTATGTGTTATGTTCTATACGATATTGGTATGGACAGATTGCTTACATGCCACCACTCTTTAAACATAAGTGAGGAATACCCCTTGGCTATTAATTTGTTAATATAGATGCTGGGGGCGTTCCTCACTAGAAACTAAGCCTGCTTTGCCTACACACACGGTTTCTCGTCCGATTTCGCATCAACATGGTATGAACAACATGCCTCGTCGGAGTGCTAATGTCGGCATCGCCGTCAAACAATCACCATCCCCTCATTCAAGAGGTTTGTGATTGTTCATGGCAAGGGCGGTTTGCGTGTGTGGTCCGAAAACTCCCTATGTGTTGAAAAGTAATCTGTTGGGCCACACTATCGTAGGGCCCAGCAAGAACCATAAAAAAACTAAAACCCTACAACCCTGATCCTACTTTGGGCTAGGATTTGATTGGGTTTTGCATGCGAAAGTAGGGGGGCTTGCATGTAGCGTAGAAAAATGAAGAAGTGCTTCTGCTTGAGCTTGAAAACGGGTGTTTTGGCTCAGTGTTCTGCTCGAGAGGAGCCCACACAAAACATGTAAAACTCTCAATCATACTAGGGGGTTTGCGTGGTGAAAAATAAAAGGAAAAACTTGTTAAAATGAGTCTAGGGCATGCAGGCCTATGTTGGAAGAGACATGAGCTCTGGTGGTGAGTGAGAGAAATGCAGCGCCAAGATTTGGCTAAGTCTGGAACAAATGAATTAAGAATCAAGGAGAGAACTACAATGAGCCCTGCCAAGGGCTTATGTACTAGGGACTGGCGGCTAGCCCACCAGGCCCCGTCATCCCCGTCGCACCAAAAGGCACGAACGGGGAATATGCATGTCATAGATCATGAAAACAACAATAGAGGTCTCCCAAGGCACCGGAACAGTCAACCGGGTGCCCGGGTCTCGACCAACAGGAACATATGCGATGTACCCCAAATGTATCCAAACTCTATGGTGATAAATTAGCATCAACGGATATATCTAGACAAGACAAGTTTAGGCCTCCCAAGACGCCGGAACATATAACTGGGCGTCCGGGTCTCAGCCACATGCAAACTACACACTTCTCACAAGGGGCCAACAAGACTAGACTAATCGGTGCTGGGTCTCCCGAGGTACCGCTACAGACCACCAGGTACCCGGGTCTCGACCATGAACGAGTGCATCACCTGTCAGAGACTATGCGGTAAACTTGTATGGGGTCTACCAGTGCACTGGCACAAACCACCAAGTGCCCAGGTCTCGGCCACCGAGAAAACTCTACTAAACATATATGGGTAACCTGAGCTACTAGAATGCACCATACATGTCACAAAAGGAGTAATGTAGCCACTTGGAGAACCATCAACTCAATCTAGGAGGCTCTCCCTAAACAAGGCTACATGATAGCTCAAAGCCCATACACCAACACTCCTCCTGGGCTACAAGAACTGTCGACAAGGTACTAGCTGAGAAGTTACAAATGCTACCCCACGATGAGAGAGTCCTGAGAATATGAACCCCAACACCAATGTGCTATGATAGATCTACTCCCCCTGCATGCAAAGGGATGTGAACCTATCGTCTATAGATAACACTCCATCTCCTCCTAGCTCAAAAGATCTTGGGAAGAACAATCCAATAATGATCACACCTGACAGTGACTCGAGATGTGAATGCGTCATCAGAGAGGTGAGGATGAGGCAGAAAAGGCAACCATGTGCAGAACTCGCTCATGCACTGCCTAACACCTGTCACTCACCACATGGAAGCTACCAGTGATCCCAACTGGTAGGATCTTGGGCATCACTCTCATCAGACTCAGAGGGTGCAGGAGTGGAGAAGACACTGCCGAATGCTCCATGGCTGAGAGAGGAGAAAGTGGCTGGAGCCCCCGCATGTGGTAGCTGCCAGAAGTGCCGACCAGCAGAATCTGGTGGTGTGTGTGAAAAGAGGATGGTAGTGAGCGCTACTGGAATGGAGGGTGAGGATGAAGCCGGGTCTGTGTGTGGAGAGCTCGTTACTGTAGGCAGTGTAGAAACTGAACACTCCAGCGACCGCAGGTACCCATGCGCTGTGACCAACTCACCTTGGAGACGAGAGGCACGAAGACGCAGGTCGACATGATCCTCCTAAGTGACTTTACGAAGCTGAAACTCTACATCCTCGAGCACCGCCATCACCTCACTGTAGGTGGTGGACAAGGAGTCTACCACTCTACGGAGCACAACCACCTCTGTCTCTGCTGCTCGAAGCTAGGTGGCTGCAGGTGCTGTGCCTCCTGAAGCAACATGTCTCAAAATGTCCAGGGACTGAGACAAAGGGTCATCTGAAGGACGTGGATGCTGGACAACCTGTGAGATAGGAGGCGTGTAAAGCTCGGAGGTGGAGAGAGATGGTCCAGATGTAGAGGAGAAGGATGGAGGTGAGGTGAATGATGTCCCAAAGCTGTCTGATGTGTCGTCACTACTCACTACATTAGGATCCCCATCTTGTGAGGTTTTGTCCAAGGGTGCAATGGAACAGGACTCAGAACCATCTGGGCTATGTCTGCCACAACCCTCAGCAAGCATCTCGGATAGCGCACCCTGTAGTGCATGCAACCACTCCTCTGCATCCCTCAGCTCATACTCTCTAGACATGTGTACGTAATCGCTCCTCCCCATGTACCCAGTGAAGATGTCACCGGCGGCATCCTGTGGCGGAGGGGTGTCGGCCGATAGTGTATGTCGAATGGTAGCGACGTATGTCTCCTGCGCACTGATCTGGGAGCGAATCTCGTCCTCCTCAACTCGGCATCTCAGACAAGAATGAGGAAGTGCTGCCAAACTGGTGAAGGGAAATGACCTTGTAGTCACTACCATAGGCGTGTAAGACTCAAGTGCCCTCCCTAAGATCTCAGGCGTCAGGAAGGTATCTCTGTCAGCTGCTGCACGATCACTGACAACAGAGGGCAAAGCAGACATAGCTGATGCGGTCGATGTAGCTGAGGCTGCCGATGTGGCTGCTGCTGACACTGTAGGTGATGCGACCAACGCAAGTGATGCTGATAGTGGAGATGATGCTCCCAATGCAGCTGATGCTGCCAATGTAGCTGATGTTCCTGATGTAGTACATGCAACTGATGCTGCAGGTGTAGTAGATGATGTCGATACAATAAATGCTCCTGATGACCCAGAAGGTATGCTGTAGAGGATGTAGACGGTGAGGCAGAAGATGGAGCTGATGTAGTATCTGGAGCAAATGATGATCCTGAAGGTGCCAACACTGTCCATGCACAGGATCCTGATAAAGACGTCAACCCCAGTGATAAACTAGTGCACCTGATGCTAACAGAGGTGTCGATGCAGCTGGTGAAGGCAATGAAGAAGCTAACACTAAAGAGGAAGATGATGACAGAACTGTAGCGGGAGGTGGAGCAGCTGGTGCTGCTGTGGCAACTGTCACAACTGATGCAACTGATGTTGTAATCAAAGCAAGTGCTACAGGAGAGGCTGATGCCGATGGAGATGTGCATGCAGGAGATGACGCCGATGATGTGGCTGCAGGTGGAGAAGTAGATGGAGCAGATGATGTTGCTGGTGCAACTATCACAGCTACTGTAGCTGGTGAAGAAGTAGATGGAGCAGCTAGTGTTGCTGGAGTAGCTGTCACAGCTGATGCAGCTGGTGCTGTAAGCGAAACAGGTGCTGTAGGAGAGGCTGATGCCAATGAAACTATGGATGCAACAGAAGACGCTGATGTTGTGGCTGCTAGTGAAGAAGTAGATGGAGCAGCTGTCACAACTGATGCAGCTGGCACTGAAGAGGATGCAAACTATGTGGATATGTCTGATGCTGCTACGGCTGCTATAGATGTAGAAGCTGTAGACGATACTACTGCTAACGATGCAACACATGGGGCAGCTGGTGCAGCAAGTGCGGTTGTACCAGCTGATGCAGCTGCGACTGTAGAGGATGCAGAAAGTGTGGATGTAAACTGTACGGATGTGTCTGATGCTAAAGCTGTAGGAGCTGCAGAGGATGCTGCTATTGGAGATGAAACGGGTGCTCCTGCTCCATCCTCGGCGCTCATTGATGTAGTCGATGTCGAAGAGGACAAATGCACACACACCCCCTCAACCGGTGCAACGACAGAAGCCGGTGGAGATGAAGACGTGCCGGAGACAAGACGAACATGACGCGCTGGACAACGACAACGTCGTCAAGGAGGCTGACATGGAGGGGGCATGATACCAGTGGAGCGCAGGATGGAGGGAATGGCAGTAGACTGAGACGTAAGGTCCAGTGCAGTCGGGGAAGGTCCCTCCAAAGAAGATAAGGAAGATGAGGACGATGGTGCACAGGAAGAGTCAACCTGATGGGTGAAGAGGTGGTCCTTGATCTGCTACATCATCTGCCGTAGACTCTCAAGCTCGGTATACAGGACAGCAAGAGCGCCGGTGTGATGAACGGACGAATGAGGTAGGTCTGTCTGCTGTGGTGCGTGAGGGAACTCACGAGGTGGGAGCCAGGGTGGATGCCACCTACTGGGGCGCAGGTGACGTTGGCGCCAACCGTGGCGTCCATCGCCACAGAAGTGGCAGGCAAACCCACGAAGAGTTGGATCCTCCCGTGGAAGAAGAGGGCCTCACCTCTGAGAGTCACGATGGTGAGAATGGAGCATGCCGCGTCTTGGCGGTGTAACGACCGACCACAGGAGCGGCTGGAAAGCAACATCACTAAAGGGTGGTGCTGGCGGCCACACATCAACCCCGGAAGGCAGGGGATGATGCAAATGAGCGTGAAGTATGCCATGGTTTGGTGGTGGTGAGAAGGACCAGTGAGGAGGCTGACAAGAGGGTGGAGGCGGTCCAGGCACCAGGCCGTCAGGCTGATGCCATGGGTATGCCTGTAGAGCGCTAGCTCCGGTTGGGGTAGAAATCAACCACAGAGGAAGCTGTCCAGCGTACCCATGAAAGGGTGATGTCAGAGGCCGGGTCAGGATGCCGATGGGCTGGTGACACGACTGGGCAAGGGGAGCGCTCTCTCCTGGTCGTGACGAAACCGACCACAGAAGTGACTGACCAGCACCACCATGTGGTGGTGGTGTCGGTGGTAGAAGCACTGTGCTCGGAGGCAGCTGGTGATGAGAGGGAGCGTAAGGTACGCTGGCTCCCGGCGGTGTAGATACAAGCAACGGGAGCACATGGCCCGGGGAATCACGTGGAGGTGATCCCGGCTGTGGCCTCAGCATATCCGAGGACCGCAGATGAAGAGGATGTGTAGAGTGCTATCAATAGACGCTGTCGAAACCGCCCATGGGGTGGAAGGGCCAGGTGGTGGTCCTGGGCGTGGCAACATCGTGCCGAGAGGGACGGTGAGATTTGATAGGTGTGAACGTTTCTGTCAATGTCCCCGGGCCGATGATGACCGGGGTGATGCAATGACCGGGGTTAAGAGCCCAGAATTGGTTTGAACTAAAAAAGGTTTAAAGAAAGAAACAGAAGGGAAAATAGGGAGAGACGTTTCCCCTTGTTTTTTTGTACTTGGTTTTGCAAAAGTAAAATGGGACGGAGTGTTGTTTTGCTAAAAGTTACAAAACTACCCTGTGGGTCACCGAGTGCCCACGATTTCTCGATTGCCACTAGTTTTCTTTGGACGATGTGGCTGTGTCAGGTCCAGCATGAGAAACAAGTGACAACCGGCCACCACCCACGATCGTGTGGGTGACGTCGCACCCACGCGAAGGTCGTGGGAGGCTTTCGCCGGCTGCCTCGATGCGAGGTGCCGACGAGGACAGACCGTCGACCACCGATGGGCTGCTGCGCGCAATGCTGCCATGTCGCTTCCGAGCAGTTTCCGACAGGACTTCTCAGTTCCACGCGAAAATGGTGACTCGCGAGTTCCGCGATACAGCTCCGGCCCCTTCAGCTACTTCGGCCGCTTCTGATGCTGCTGCAGCCGCTGCTGCTGTTGCTAATGCTAGCTAGGTGCAGGTTGCGGAACTTCGGGGTTCACTTCGCACAGAGCTGCTATTGCTGATTAGCGTTGCTGCTGTGGCTGGGCACTGTTGCTACTGCACGCGCGCGGATCCTTATGCAAACGCGAATACGGCTGCTTGCTGCTGCTACTACTCCGCAATGCTGTGGCTGTTGTTGCTTGCTGCAGCATGCTGCACGCTGCTCGCTTGTGCGAAGTAAGATGCACAGTGCAGTCAGCCGGCTGTGGGTGAAAACGCTGCTGCGTACAGCTGATGCTGATGCTGCTGACGCTGCGCGCTGTTTGCTTGCTGCATGCTGCACGCTGCTTTACTGCACACCGCTTGATGCAGCAAGCTCGTACTGCTGCTGTAGCCCTGCTGCCACACGCTGCTTGCACGCCGCAGCTGCGCCGTTTGTATGCAGCTGCAATGCTGCTTGCAGGCGGCACTCATACGCCACTCACACTCTCCTGTCGGGAGGCGTTATTTTATTGATCAGCTGCTGCTGCCGCATAGGTGGTGCTGATTATGCCGCCCATATGGCAGCTTCAGGAGAACCCGATGGACATTAGTTGACTAATAAACCTAAAAGTTAGGTTGAAGCCATCCTCGATGTTGTTGCATACATGTTTGTTGCTCCTGAACAATTCTGTCTACGTGGCGCCACGTGGTTCACCTCAGCTGCGCTTCACACCTGTTCTACTGCTTGTTGCTCACACGACCCCCCTGTGCACTTATACCATGCTAAAATGAGTCTAGGGCATGCAGGCCTATGTTGCAAGATACATGAGCTATGGTGGTGAGCGAGAGAAATGCAACGCCAAGATTTGGCTCAGTCTGGAACAAATGAATTAAGAATCAAGGAGAGAACTACAATGAGCCCTGCTAAGGACTGATGTACTGGGGACTGGCTGCTAACCCATCAGGCCCCGTCATCCCCGTCGCACCAAAAGGCACGAACGGGGAATATGCATGTCATAGATCATGAAAACAACAATGGAGGTCTCCCGAGGCACCGGGACAGTCCACCGGGAGCCCAGGTCTCGACCAACAGGAAAATATGCAATGTACCCCAAACGTATCCAAACTCTACGGTGATACACTAGCATCACCGGCTATCTAGACTGTTGATTTTTGCGCTCATTGTGCTCTATTGTGTCCTTTCCGCTTGTGTACATCGGCGTGCAGATTACTGACGGCAAGACTCTGTTGTGATTTGTGCCGTTTCTGTACAGTTTACTGTGACCACTCGGCCGTGTCCATACTCGTGCAGATCCCTGAGGCAGGCGGCCCTGGTGACACCGGCGCGACGACAGGCGGCGGCCTACCCGTCTGGAGCTGACCGACTACTGTTCCAGAGCCCCAGATGTCACCGGGACTCCTTGCTGTGCCTTCTACGTCTTGCAGGCGCCTTTCGGCGGACTGGGCATGAGACCCATTTGCATGTTTTTGCATTATATACTCGCTGTCAGTCGATGGATGCATGCATGTGACCAGTCGTTGCGTGCGTCTTTTGATTCTGCACGTCTAGGTTCAGACGGCGCAGGATTCTGACATGTGTGCGTAGAGTTATGGCCAAAACAGTGGTTTTGGGCCGGTTCAGGTTTGACAGGCACCGCCGTGTGCGCCACCCGCCGTGAGCCACGGCGGCTATTTATGCTGTGGACCTGTCATTTGTTATCTCTCTCTGCATTTACTTCAGTTGAAGCTTGAGATACAAGTGCACGTGNCAGTTTACTGTGACCACTCGGCCGTGTCCATACTCGTGCAGATCCCTGAGGCAGGCGGCCCTGGTGACACCGGCGCGACGACAGGCGGCGGCCTACCCGTCTGGAGCTGACCGACTACTGTTCCAGAGCCCCAGATGTCACCGGGACTCCTTGCTGTGCCTTCTACGTCTTGCAGGCGCCTTTCGGCGGACTGGGCATGAGACCCATTTGCATGTTTTTGCATTATATACTCGCTGTCAGTCGATGGATGCATGCATGTGACCAGTCGTTGCGTGCGTCTTTTGATTCTGCACGTCTAGGTTCAGACGGCGCAGGATTCTGACATGTGTGCGTAGAGTTATGGCCAAAACAGTGGTTTTGGCCGGTTTTAGGACAGTTCTTGGACTGCCGCGTGCGACACCCGCTGTGCGCCGCGGCAGGTACTTATGCCCTGGACCTGTCATTTGTCATCTCTCTCTGCATTTACTAAGCTATTGAAGCTTATGA
>SZWC01029232.1:5090-19850 GCA_023375785.1 Penium margaritaceum
TGTGTATGTGTGTGTGTGTGTGTGTGTGTGTGGAGGGGGGGTGTGTGTGATGACAACAGCGATGGCCACGGCGACGGCATTGGCGACAGGAACAGCGACGGCATCGGCGACGTGGACGGTGACGATAACAGCAACGGTGTCAGTATCAGCGACGGTGACGGCGATGGTGATGGCGACGGCCACAGTGACGACGATGTCGTCAGTGACAGCGAAAGCTATGTCACCCACAACAGTATGGAATGTGATGTGATGTGATATGATGTGATGTAATGTGATGTGATGCGAAGAGATTTCATACAATTTGATGGGATGCCATCCGATTCAGCGTGAGATGTAATGAGATGCAATCAATGCGATGCGATTGATACAATATGATGGGACATGTTATGACGCGGTGTGATGTCATGTGATGTGGTGTGATGTCATGTGAGTGACAATGACAGCAATAGCGCGATAACAGCGATGGCCTATATGAATTTCTCATTAATTACCACTTGTACATCATTGCATACAACACCAACCAGATATCATTTCTTGACAATGCCAACATGATTACTTACTAGATCCACACTAGATGCACTGCATTGTTTAAGCACCGATGGCCGTTGACATGTTTTGTCGTCTAAGCATGCAGGATATGTCGTGGACAGTTTGGTGTGTCGTGGTGTTTAGATACGTGGAGTAAATTGAGTCTATTTTGTGATAGGCATTTCTCATTCACTCCCACATTCACACCATTTCATACCTCACCAACCGGTGATCATCTATTGACAATGCCGACATGATTACCTACTTTCGACATGACCCAATTGACAGATTTCATGACCCAACCTATCTCTGGCAACTCGATCCATGCACTCATGCATCGCATCTGTGAAGCACTTTTGTCGTTGATATCCATAACAATGGATGTCGTCAAGTTCCAGTGACATGTATAGAGTCCCTACCATGTGGTCGCTGCCCATGCGGATGCTGTCTACATGCGTCCAGCGCTGGATCTGATTGTACCATTGCGTCTGCAGCGTCATGCTCTGCTTAGGGTCCATGTCTCATGTTGCGTAGCACTGTTTGGCACCATGGACTATCGTAGGCACTGCCTGGATTTGGGCAGCCATAACTCTTTGTTTCTATTTTTCTAGCTGTTTCTGACCACACGACTGCGTTCGCAACGTTGGTATTATGGTATGGTCCAGTTTTCAAGAAAAACGGACGACGTCTGGGTTTTGTGCTGACGGCCATCTGGCAGGGCTCACTGAAAAAACCCTGCCTGCCAGAAAATAGGTCTAGGTCTATTTTCTGATTGGCTGATTAGCTTAGTAACAAGCTCTACAGAGCTGGGAGGGAGCTATAACTTGGAGGGGTCTCCCATTGTTGTTCATTCTTCACTCCTAATCAGTTACTTCCACTTTTCAGCCACTTTCTGGCGCTAACACTGGCGCGCGCGTTTCTGAGTAACAAACACAGAGCATCCAGACTTTAGAGCGGCAGACTCAGGGGGCAGCAGACTAAGCAACGAGCGTGGAAGCCCCGCGTTGCATCAACAACGCTGCTGCCCCAACTTGCTGCCTAGTATTTCTAGCTTGATATCAGAGCCAGAGCGTAGCAGCACCAACAGAAGATTGGCGTACAGGTGCCTGACAACGGCGGCGGACCTCCATATGCGCCAGTCCAGGGGAAATGCTGCCAGAGTTTTTTCGGCAGCATTGACCAGCCTGGTGGCAGCGTCAGAATTTTCCCCACGGCCA
Source organism: Penium margaritaceum (assembly GCA_023375785.1). Lineage (NCBI taxonomy): Eukaryota > Viridiplantae > Streptophyta > Zygnematophyceae > Desmidiales > Peniaceae > Penium > Penium margaritaceum. The sequence goes on from SZWC01029232.1 coordinate 6,836, forward strand.
CTGGGCCAGGGGAAATGCTGTTGAATGTTTCCGGCAACACTGACCCCCACGAGTGACGCGAGGAGGTGAGCGGCTAGCAATGTCACGCATCGCGACGACAATGCACGTCGACCAGGTGTGACCATGCTGCAAGCAGCAACAGCAGTTGCAGCTTGCAACAGCAGCGAGCAGTGGCAGCAGCAGCCAGCAGTAGCTTGCAATAGTAGCAGCCCGCAGCAACTTGCAGTAGCTGTAGTGCATAGCAGTAGCGAGCAGCAGCAGCAGCCGGCTGCAGCAGCAGCAGCAGCAGCAAACAGTAGCCAGCAGCGAGCAGCAGCACCAGCCGGCTGCAGCAACAGCAACAGCAAGCAGCAGCCAGCAGCAGCCTGCAGCAGGTAGCAGCAGCAACTGTAGCAGTAGCCAACAACAGCCCGCAGTAGGAGTAGCTGCAGATTGCAACAACAGCAGCTGCAGCTGCTCGCAGCCCGCTGCCTGCAGCGAGCAACAAGCTGCGAGCAACGAGCTTGCTGCTCGTAGCCCGCAGCAAGCACCGGGCAGCGAGCAGCGAGCTCGTTGCTCGCTGCTTGCGGCTCCTAGCGAGCAGCCAGCTCACTTTGACGACCAAGCAGAAAAAAAAGGAACAGAAAAAAAATCCCCCTTCCCACATGTGACTCTGCAGCTACTGCTGCTGCTATCACGACCACTATAGCAGCCACAGCAGCCGCTGCAGCATGTAGTAGCCCAGTAACAGCAGCAGCAGTAGCGGCTGCTGCAGCAGCAGCAACGGCTGCAACAGCAGCAATTGCAGCACTAGCAGCAGCAACAACAACAACATCAGCAACAGCAGCAGCACTAGCTGCAGCAGCAGACCAGCAGCAGCAGTAGTAGCAGCAGCAGCTGGAGCAATACCAGTAGCCACCCTGCAACTCTCACAATAGCGGCTTCAGGAATAGCCACTACTGACGTCAGCAACTTTTCAGGTGATGTCTTTGCTGATGTCACTGCTGGCGTCATCAACAAAAAAAGCAACTCTGCAAATAACGCAACTGCATCTGCTAAAGTCAACCCTCCCAGGCTGACATCACTGCTGACATCAATGCTGACATCAGCAGTACACAGAGAAAAAAAAGGAGTAGAATGAGGGGGGCCAACGGACACTACGGCTACTAGCCTCAGTGGGGAGGGGTCCTCCTCTGTTGGGGGGACCCCTAGCCCTAAGAGTGCACACGGGTCCTAAGATCCGTGGGAATTACCCAGAAATCCGGATCCAGATCTAGATCCACGGATCCGGATCCAGGATCTTGGATCCGGTCTATATCTTAGGATCTGGATCCGGATCCTTTTATGGGGGGGAGGGGGCTGAGAAAACCGTGTGAGAGATCTCGGTCATGTCTTCCGATTAGCATGTGTGTTCCGTGTTGGAATTCAAACGGTCAAGATGTGTGCCCCGGTTTTGAGAGAGACAAAGTTCAGCCGCCACATCAAATGAACCGCTTAAGTCTGTCGTACGATGAATGGCTGTCTTGTCCTTTGGTTAGGAAACACTTCTTTCCTGGTGCCGGGCCTCAGGCTTTTCTATGTCAAGTGCTGATCCACTGTTGTGCAATAGAAAAGCACCAATTGGAGCCATTCTTGTTGCAGGACATCGAGTTAGTGACCGACAGATGCTGACACGATGTCTGGTCTCGCAACGTTTATTTGATGTTTGAACAGTCAAAGAAGTGTCCAGTCGTTTAAACTTTTAATGAGTGAATGGACAGGTAGATCGCAGTGGTGCTAAGAGGATGTGGCAAAAGTGCATGACACATCAGCTCTGTGCGATGGTCGGTGGCCATTGACTGTAGCACAGAAAGAGGGCTCCTGCATGCACACAAAAGATGTGCAAGGTCGCCAGAGTTGATACTGACCACCCTCTTTTTTTAATCCACACCTTCAGCTAGATTCACTAATCAGGTCCCCAAGACAAGGATTTTTGGATCCTTGAGCAGGATCCATGGATCTGGATCCAAGATCCGGAACCCCAGATCCGGATCCAAGTAAAGGATCAGTCCCACATATCCGAATCCTCCCCAAGCTCCGCGGATAGGATCTGTGTGCAGCCTTTCCTAGCCCCCCTTTCCTGAAACAGCTGCAGCAGTAGTAGTAGCAGCAGTAGCAGCAGCAGCAACAGCAGCAACAGGAGCAGTAGCAGCAGCAGCAGCCGTAGCAACAGTAGAAGCATCAACAATAACAGTAGCAGCAGCATCAACAACAAAAACACCAGCGCCAATACCCTGCAGGCTCTGTCGTTGGTCATTTTGACCCGACAGATCTGCTCGCCGCTTTGTGCCAGCAGCTCGCAACGCTGACACAACATCTAGCAACACTACAGCTGCCGCCATCGCTGCCTTTACAACAGTCACAGTAGCAGCATCAACAGCCGCCACCGCAGCAGTAGCATTAACAGCCACTGCCGCAGCAGCAACAGCCGCCACCGTAGCAGCCGCACCAACGTCTACAAACACCGTTCATTCCACCCAGATATGCAAGCCCTGCAGTCTCCTTTGCCACACAATACTTGGCGCAGCAACACACCCTGCGCCAACAACAGACGGTGACGTCAGTCCTAGGCCCCACTCTGGGTGCCGGCCGCAGGCCAAAGGACTTAAAAAATCCCATGCCGCCGCTTCATGCTGGCGACCAATTCTGGAGGTGGGAACTCAGCTTCCGGATCTGGGCACAGGGCGAGTGCCTGTGGCCTTACTATGTCCTACCCTTCGACTCCACCCAGTCTGACCAGGTCTATGACACCGGTCGCTCCGTGCGTGTCCTAGTCCCTGTCGCCCCTCTAGCCTCACGCCTCGCCCTTGAGCCCTTCCTTGGCAACCTCACCACTGGTGCCCTCCCTGACCCGGCAGCAGCCTGGCACGTACTCACGCACCCTCATCGCCTGTCCAGTGACGCTGAGACCAGCCGCCTGCTCTGGGAGTTCAACTCCCTCCGCATGGGGGAGACCGAGATAGTCACCTCCTATTGGCGGCACGCAGAGGACCTTCTACGCTATCTCCGAGACGCCGTGCCACCCCCTCTCTCCGCGCTCCTGACCATCAAGCGCGGCGCCACCGACCCCTTCCTTGACGTCTTCGTTCACTACTCCCAGGAAGTTCTCGCTGCGATGGCTGCCTAGAGTACCCTCATGCCCTGGGCGTACGAGCTCTTCCTCCGCATCGAGGAAGCTCGTCAGGAGTCACACATCCATCGCACGGAGTCCCTGGCCTCTCCTGCCATCGCCTCAGTGGCTGTCACCGCCTCAGCAGCAGCAGCATCTTTCGGTGCCCCCTCGTCTGGCAAAAAGAAGAAGATTGACAAGAAGGGCAAAGGGCCTCAGTAGCAGACTAGCGGATCAGGCAGCGACAGCCTCGTCTGCCACAACTGTGGCCAGTCAGGACACGGGTGGTGCACGTGTCCACTCCTGACTGACGAGGCTCGCGTCATCGCCACGATGTGTCACCAGCGCGAGCGCCGCCTTGCCACCAGTGCCGTGTCCATCGTTGCTCATACCGCATGTGCACTACTTGTGACGGCCCCACCGTAGCCTCCGTAGCCGTCCGCGCCCGCTCACCCTTCCCCGGTGCCTTCCTTTCCCTTCCTGGACTCCAGCACCGTCGCACCGTAGTCGGTCTACTCCATAGGACCCTCTGCCCGCGAGCGCCAGCTGGAGCAGTTCATCGCCTTCTAGCACGGTCGTACTCGTCCTCCTCCCCAGGGAAGTGCGAGTTGCGTAGTCGCGAGTTCCTCCCCACCATGCATGACACAGTTGGTATTGCGATCATATCCTGTATCTCCGTCCGTCCCGTCCTCTACCGTGCCCTATCCTCCTGCTCCTCTTCGTGACGATGTCGCCTGGCTAGATGAGTGGCACTCCCGGTTTGCACCTTCGTCCACTTCGTCAGCGTCGCTCGCCCATTGCCATGTGACAGTCAGCGACCTGGCCACATCGGTCCAGGATCCGTCAGAGACCTGGATCATCGACTCCGGGGCCACGCATCACATGACGGCCGCGCGCGAGGCCTTCAGTGTTCTTGGTCCCGTCACTGATGTCACCGGGATTCGGACAGGCTCTGGTCAGGTATTACCCATTCGTGGTGTCGGTGTCGTTCGTTTTCGTGGTCCAGCTGGTGATGTCTTCTTGACCAATGTTCTCTTCGTCCCTGGCCTTGAGCTCAGCCTCCTGTCTATCACCGCCCTTGATCGCATGAGCATGGACGTTCTGCATTCACGTGGTATGGACACTGTGCCGTTGCGTCGTTGGTCGTGTTGTTCTGCATGCCACCGCCCATGGCAACTTGTGGCATGTACCGCGCCTGTCCGCTCCTACCTCTGTCTCCTGCTCGTCGGCAGATACTGGCCACGTGTCCGTTACCAGTATCCTGTCCCCGTAGCATACGTTTCTCTTGCATCACCACCTCTGTCACGTCCACTCTGCTGTTGTTGACAACATGCTTCGCACACAACCGGCCACGGATCTTGACCCAGCCTCCTTTCCTGTGCCGTGTCCCACTGAGTACATTGATTGCACTCAAGGCAAGATGCACCATTCCATCTACCCCCTCTTTGCCTCTTGAGCGTTCGTCCCGCTCGACCTGGTTCACTCTGATGTCATGGGTCCCCTCCCGACAGAGTCTGTCGGCGAGCAAGGTCGTTACGTCCTGACGCTTACGGACGACTATTCTCGCTATCGCTGGGTATTCTGCCTTCGGCAGAAAAACGACGTCGCTCCCACCATTCAGGACTGGCTTGTCCGTGCTGAACGCGAGTGTGGTCACCCTCTCCACCGCTTCTGTCCTGCTCGCGGGGGTGAGTTTCTGGGAGAGACCACATTCTTCTTCACCTCCAGTGGTGTCCATCATGAGACATCAGCGCCTTGGGGTACACTGGGAATCCTGACTGGCCATAGCCACCGCGCGGTTCTGGAAGAGACCCCCTTGGAGAACCAATGACATTGTCGTGGTTTGAGTGGGTGTCGGTTCAGTCCACACTAGATGTACTGCATTGTTGAAGCACCGATGGCCATTGACGTATTTCGTCATCGAGGCATGCAGGATACGTCGTGGTCAGTTTGGTGTGTCGTTGGATCTATCTACGCAGATTAAAGAGAGTCTAGATTGCGATAGACATTTCTCATTCACTCCCACTTGCACATCATTGCATGAAACACCAACCACATATCATTTCTTGACGATGCCACCATGATTACCAACTTTTGACATGACCCAATTGACAGATCTGATGACTGAACCTATCTTTGATGATTCAATCCATGCACTCATGCATCCCATCTGTGAACCGCTTTTGTCGTTGACATCCATAACAATGGATTTCGTCAAGTTCCACTGACCTGTGTAGAGTCCATAGCATGTGGTGTTGGGGTACATTGGGAATCCTGTCTGGCCATAGCCACCCCGTGGTTCCAGAAATGACCCCTTTGAAGAACCAACCACGCCGTCGTGGTTTGAGTGGGTGTCGGTTCAGTCCACACTAGATGCACTGCATTGTTTGAGCACCGATGGTCGTTGACGTGTTTCGTCGTCTACGCATGCAGGATACGTTGTGGTCAGTTTGATGTGTTGTGGTGTCTAGATACATGGAGTAAAGTGAGTCTATTTTTTTATAGAAATTTCTCATTCACTCCAACATGCACACCATTGCATACCTCACCGACCTATGATCATCTATTGAAAATGCCGACACGATTACCTACTTTTGACAAGATTCAATTGCAGATCTGAAGACCCAAGATATCTCTGGCGACTCGATCTATGCACTCATGCACCGCATCTGTGAAGCACTTTTGTCATTGAAATCCATAACAATGGATGTCGTCAAGTTCCAGTGACCTGTATAGAGTCCATAGCATGTGGTTTTGGGTACATTGGGAATCCTGACTGGCCATAGCCACCCCGCGGTTCCGGAAGGGACCTCTTTGAAGAACCAACCACGCCGTCGTAGTTTGAGTGGGTGCCGTTTCATTCCACACTAGGTGCACTGCATTGTTAAAGCACCGATGGCCATTGACGTGTCTCGTTGTCTAGGCATGCAGGATATGTCATGGTTAGCTTGGTGTGTCGTGGTGTCTAGATACGTGGAGTGAAGTGAGTCTAATTTGTGATAGGCATTTCTCATTCACTCCCACATGCACACCATTGCATACCTCACCAACCTGTGATCATCTATTGACAACGCTGACATGATTACCTACTTTTGACAAGATGCGATTGCAGATCTGAAGACCCAAGATATCTCTGGCAACTAGATCCATGCACTCATGCATCGCATCTGTGAACCACTTTTTGTCGTTGACATCCATAACAATGGATGTCGTCAAGTTCCAGTGTGGTGTATAGAGTGTCTAGCATGTGGCGTTGGGGTACATTGGGAATCCTGACTGGCCATAGCCTCCCCGCGGTTCCGGAAGGGACCCCTTTGAAGAACCAACCACGTCGTCGTGGTTTGAGTGGGTGTCGGTTCAGTCCACACTAGATGCACTGCATTGTTGAACCACCGATGGCCGTTGACGTGTTTCGTCGTCTAGGCATGCAGGATACGTCTTGGTCAGTTTGGTATGTCGTTGGGTCTAGCTACGTAGTGTAAAGTGAGTCTAGTTTGTGATAGGCATTTCTCACTCACTCCCACTTGCACATCATTGCATACGACACCAACCACAGATCATCTCTTGACAATGCCAACATGATTACAAACTTTGGACATGACCCAGTTGACAGAGTTGATGACCCTAGCAACACGATGCCATCAATGGATAGTGCCAACATGATCAACTTCACTCATATTAGGTAAGCAAGGTAAGGAGGTAAGTGTTGTCTTTAAATGCTCCTTTTCAGTCAATATGATGCTTAGAAGCATCAACCCAACAACCCAAGTTGGTTGTTTCATGGCGAAATAGTCAATGCCATAGGACTAGTGCAATTACCTTTAGATTGTACATATTTCTTATGACAGAAACCACTTTTGGACACACTTTTTACTTACAAAGCACAATTAGGGTTTTAGACATCTACATGTAGCTATATGTACATGCATTATGATTTAGACATAACAACAATCAATTGCACTTGGGCATTTTAGAAATGACTCAATAGGATGTAATCTAACAATACTAGATATAAGATACATCAGTTCATTATAATCATATTAGACATATCACGCCAATAGACACACCTAGACACTAGGTTACTTGCATATTGGCATTATAGACATAACCCAATGGGATGTAATCTAGCCACACTAGACATAGGTAGCATACTAGCGTTATAAGCATATTAGACATATTAAGCATATAGACACACTTATATCACTACGCTACATGCATATCGGCATTTTAGTCATGATCCAATTTTATGTCATCCAACCATACTACACATAGGTAGCATACTAAAATTAAGAGAGTATTAGACATGTTAAGCATATAGACACACTAAAATCACTATGTCACATACATACTTGCATTTTAGTAATATATAGATACATTTTTGTATCAACATTATAAACATAATGACCATTATGCCATCGTAAAAATGCTACCATCATAAAGCGTGTACCAAGGTTCATATACCAACATAAGATGCTCATTGCCACGTTAGGGAAATATGTTTATTAAGCAGTAGCCACAATTACATTGTACACCAATGTACACATACACAATGGAGATCCTTCGTACCTAATTACTTAAATCACCGAGGAGGCAAGTGTGAGAAACTAAATGCCACAAAGGAAAATTCACAAGAGAAACATCCACAAATAGTATACATCGGAACATATCAAGTACGTCATATATTCCTATCTCTTCTTTGAACTTCATGCAAAACACTTACAACAATAGACAAATTTGTACAATCGCACTCACTTTAAGATTGCGCTGCAAAACCTAAACCCTGAAAAGCAAAAACATTTGCAATAAAGACACTTTGTAACCCAAAAATTATATGGATAGTTAATATGCATGTGTACACATTGCATACACTATACATTTATACCTCAGTTGGCAACTTTCATAAGAAATAATCCAAAAATAACAATTCATACGTTCATACGCACATAGCGGTAGACTAGTAACTCATTTTATGATGAAGAACTCCCTTTCAAGCCATCATGACTTTTACTCTTTATTACATCGTAATACAACCTAGTTTCTCTTACTTACCGGGATGACGTTGTTGATTGTCTTGTTGGTCAATGCGTGGAACGAGCGAGCCTCAAGAAAATAGAAGCATTAAAAAAAGTGATTGCAATAAGGTTACTATGTATCCCAAAAACTTCAAACTTCAAGCAAATTGACTTCGGCGGGAGCGGACTGCCCTCACAACAATTTTCCTGCATTGCGCACTCTGTCAGCAGAGTGCGCATGCGAAATCTGGCACCCCCCTGACACGTCAGCTGGCGGTCACAGCCACGCGTGCGCATGTTGACGTGTCAACATGCTTACATGTGGACGATCGACAACTCGAAAGTTCAATTTGTCGAACAGCCGCGAGTTGCTGCGAGTCCTCGGGAGGACCTGAAGTGGGAGGCAATAGGAGAATTCAATGATCAGAGGTTTTATTGTCAGGGGTTTGGGAGAATCACCCCATAAGTTATCAAAGGCCCAAAACTGGGCAAATTCAAAGATCAGATAATTCCTTTTCAAAATTTGAACGAATTCAAGGAATGCTACGGTATTTCGAACAAATGGAGAATAATTTTGTGCCATTCTGGAATAAGGGGCAGCCAATACACGCCCACAAAAATTCAGATTGAACCAGCCGTGTCATGTCCACAGACGTGGTTTAATATCAAGTTAAGCGGTCGGGGCTGGTCGGAAGACCGACTTTGCTCGCTTGACCTAGAGTGAGCAAATTAACGACTCTTGACGCTTGGACGTCATAGACGTCCAAGCGTGTTTTGTGCCTGGCGGGGGTATTCAGATAGAATTCGTTAGGGCATGCAAGCCCATGCAAAACCACCATGAGCTCTGGGTGTGAGGAGCAGACAGTAAAGGCCAAATATGGCTGTCTGAAACGCATAAAGAACAAGGAGAGGTTACAAATGAGGCCCTAGCGAGCTTATGTAGAGGCACCGGAAGCTAGCCCACCGGATCCCGTCATCCTTGTTGAGCCCAAACGGGCCAGCAGGGAGACCACACTGCACAGACCACGTAAACGACAACCGTGGTCTCCTCAAGGCATCAGAAAAACTCTCCTAGTGGACTGGTCTCGACCACCGAGGCTGAACGAGCAGTGTCTACAACACACAGAATCAGCTTCCAGTCAGCACGCCATGCTTTCCAAGTCTCGGAAGTGACACTGGTACCATCGGGTCTCCTCGTCACACCGATACAATTTTCCGGGTGCGCGGGCCTCGACCCACCGAATAAAGTCTCCTAGCTCCCGACAAACCAACCAGGCTGCCGGAACGCATCGGTTGTGTCTCGCCGGCACTGTCATAGGTGCTGGAGAGGTCTCAGGACACTCCAAAGGCCCGTTGTGTCTTCACGCTCTCTGCCCTGTACCACCAACCTGATGTATATGGGTAATCCATCTCAGTCGCTCGTGACATGTGGAAGCCACATAAACCAACACTCCCCCTGGCTGACATAGCCGTCAACGCAACAAGTGAGCCAAGACATGGAATGATGGCTCGTGCAAAACCATGACGAGTACCAATCAACCACACACACATACACCGGCTCCTCCTCCAAGAAGAGAGGGCAATTTCGCTGTCCTCGGGAGCACAACGAAGGCCACAAGGTCTCGTCATGACACTGGTACAACCCACCAAGTGTCCGGGTCTTGACCATACAAGGAGTCTCACACATGCACACACGCTAGCACAAAGCATATCATGAACAGGTCATAAAGCAAGAGGGTCTCCTCGTGGCACTATTACAAACTACCAAGTTTCTGGGTCTCGGCCAACAAAGTACAATGATCCACATGCAATCACATGCATATGGTATGCACAGGCTCATGACATGAGTCACACGCCGGCCATTGTAGCACACTCGAGGCAGAGCAAATACCCCTCATCATGAATCTCTCTCAACCTTGCGACAGGTCAAAGTCCACACGACACTCCCCTTGGACAGAGGAACCTGACCTGCTGATGTCGTACTGTCCATAAATGATGCCAAAACAGTTGTGCACTCCGGTAAGCGCTGACATGGATAACTCCTCTCTCTATGATCCTTGGAAAGAAAATGTTTCGTCACTGCACCATGAAGAAACTGCTCCCTCAGTCCTGCGCGAGTCTGCTTCCATCTGAAGGGTGGAGCTCTAGCAACCACCACAGTTGTAGTCTCTACACCTCACGGAGCCTGTCGATGCTCCTGAGACTGCCACAAGTCCCAACCCTCAGTCTCTCTTCTCTTTGCTACACAGTGGTGCATCAAGGTACGCCGGAGGGCAGGGAGTGGGCAAGCAGCACGCAGCCGTCGATGAAGTGGTGGAGTTGGCCTCCAAGGCAGGATGGAGCACCCTGAAGCACAAGGGTGCACTGCCACAAGTAGAGGAGGGCTGGCACACTCAGCCGGTCCCGCACACATGGACGAAGATGAAGATGGATCTGCTGAGGCAGGTGGAGGAAGATCCATGATGGAAACATGCGTAGAAAGAGGAGTGATGATGGACTCATCGGGAACAAGGATGGCAAAAACTGAAGGCATGCTCACCTCTCCCGTGGTTGTGTCTCCATCAGACGTCATACTCAGAGCTGGTACAAAGTCCTCCCCTAGGAAGGGTGTGAGAGATCCTGATAGTGGAAAGCTCATGCTGATAGTAGTGTTGATCCCCTCCGTTGACAGTCACTCCCGCGCTACCATAACCTCCCGTTGCAACATCTATGCATGCTCCTGTAAGTCAGCATACGCTGCTTCGGACATGCAGAGGTGGCTCATGTCTCCCTCACGTAGGACAAACTCTGCCTCACTGGATGCTGCACACGCAGACTGCAGAACTCGCAAGTACAACTCCATCTGCGTCTCTGGTGTTGAAGAAGGTCAAGCCTGTGCTGCTACATCCTCCTGAGGGTCAACCAAACTCGCAACGTGCTAAGATGCTGGAAAATAAGATGCATCTGAAGGTGTCGCATCCCGACCGCAGCTTGTGTCTATCATACAAGGAGGTATGAGCGGTCGTGTACCGAGAGAGAAGGAGAAGGTAGAGTCTTCAGAGTCCATGGAGCATGTGGAAATGTCGTCCGTACAGGTACTACCACTCTCATCGTCCATGTGATCGGCAGGGTCACCAATGGATGAACACGCGAGGGCATAATTGAGCTACTGTTGACAAGGTGACTCCATCCGTGCGGTCTAATCTGTTGCACTGTCCTTAGCTGACGGAGTAGTGGATACAACCATTCAGGAGTCCGGCTCGACAATTGATCCAATGCCAGTCAAGGCAACGAGCAAGTGTAGCTAGTGCTCACACATCGTCTCACTGAGAAGACTGGTCGCTGTCATCCGCTCCATGACTGAGTGAGGATCATCACCCGAGTGCGCCATGTGTGATATTGCTCCTCCTTGTGTATGAGAACCCACGGACTCTTGTAGCATGGGTAACCCCTGATGCTGAAGCTGGTCCTCAAGAAGCGCCGATGACAAGGTTGAGCCTGCTATGTCTGCTACAGTACATATCCCACTGATCTCCCTCAATAATGTTGCTCTCAAGAATGCCTCCGCGTCTGAAAGACCAGACGATCCAATCTGCTCCTGCACTACGACCGTTGGCGGGCTGGTGTAAGCCTGTTGCACCAACTCCCCCGGAAGTCCACAAGAGGCATCCCGGGCCATACAGGCTCCTCTGCCACCACCGGGCCGCCACCGGTCGAAGCCATGAGTAGCACCGCCCAGGGACTCAGGACCTGCACCACTCCTGATACAATATGTTACGGCAGAGCGTCCGGCTCCTGGCTCGTCGTGGAAGTCGACCTCGATGACACACATGCCTCTTGCACTACGACCGCTGTCGGGCTGGAGTGAGCCTACTGCACCAACTCCCCCAAAAGTCCGCAAGAGGCATCACGGGCCATACGGGGCTCCTCTGCCACCACCGGGCCGCCACTAGTCGGAGCTGAGAGTGGCACCACCAAGGGACTCGGGGCTTGCACTGCTCCTTATACAATCTTTTGCTATAGAATTTCTGGCTCCTGTCCCGGCGTGGAATTCGACCTCGATGATACGCATGTCTCCACCATCAACGCCAAGTATGGATCTGACTCCATATGATGTGTCAACACCGTGGCATCCGTGTCTGCATGAGGTGACTCCACGACGCTGCTCTCAGGCGAAGGTGTTGATCCTGTCGATATCGACGTGGCTGGTTTTCCCTGACAGCCAATCTCCCCCTTGACAGGATGAGCAATGGTAGCCCTGGGAGCGGACAATCCGTCTGAGCTCAGTCGTATTGAATATTTTTGCCCCTTGTTCAAGTCTTGTACGATGGATCACGAATGCTCTGCCCCTTGTGGAGGTATGACCCCTGGATTTGTTGTAGGATGACTCAACTATTCTCTGTCTTGTGTGAGATATGACCTGTGAGTACACCATGTAGGTGAGTGGTTAACTTGGCCATTTTGTTGATTTGGCCAAGTGAGAGGTCATGAGTTCGATCCTGGCTCCATGCACATCTTGGTTGTTTTGGAAGCTTCCAAGAAAGAAAGTCCGTTGCTTCTGGGAAGCAACACGGCTGATCAGTCACCTTGGCACAAGGATGCTTATGTGTCAAGCCCACAGCGCAAGTCTCTTGGTGATGTGGCAGGGTCAAGCCAGTTCTCAGGAATGTGCTTTTGAGTTCTAGGACTGGACAGCCAGCTATAGAAAGACTTGTCTTGCATACTGATCAATTAACCCTTGCTTGATGCTCTCTTGCGTATTGACGACTTGAGCTCTTCTTGAGATGTAATGCTAAGGCGTTAGTACTCTTGAAGGTGAAGTGTATGCCTGATTAAGTTTGGGGTGCATGACACATGTCAACAAAGGAAGAAGGCCTAAAAACCTTTGTGAGCTTTT
>SZWC01029234.1:9669-23040 GCA_023375785.1 Penium margaritaceum
CCCCACTCGTGCCCCACTTGCGCCCTACTTGCGCCCTACTTGCGCCCTACTTGCGCTCTACTTCCACCCTACTTTCACCCTGTTGCACGCCCGTGCTGACATCGATCACCCAACTCCCGCTCAAAAATTCCAGCCCACGTGCCCTGGAACATACGACGTAGCGCCTCTGGGCACGCGTCTCGGGAGCCTCCGAGACTAAGGGGCGGGAATTTCCGCCGACCAGAAATCGTGAAAACGCATCCATACGCACGTGGCACGCCAGTACCGACATCTTTGACCCACATCCCGCTCGAAAATTCCAGCCCACGCACCCTGGAGCATACGACGTAGCGCCTCAGGGTACGCGTCTCGGCAGCCTCTGAGACTAAGGGGCGGGAATTTCCGCCGACCCGAAATCAAGACAACTCGTCCATACGCACGTCGCAACCCCGTACCGACATCGGTGACCCAACTCCCACTCAAAATTTCCAGCCCACGCGCCCCGTATTATACGACGTAGTGCCTCCACGCACGCGTCTTGGGAGCCTCCGAGACTAAGGGGCGGGAATTTCCGCCTACCCAAAATCAAGATAACGTATCCATACGCACGTTGCACGCCCGTACCGACATCGATGACCCATCTCCCGCTTGAAAATTCCAACCCACGTGTCCTGGAGCTTATATTAACTTACATGAACGTACACGCACTTACACGTACTCACACAAACGTACACACACTTACACGCACTTACACGCACTTACAAGCACTTACACGCACTTGCACGCACTTACACGTACTTACACGCACTTACACGTACGTACTTGCACTTACACATTCTTACATGCACTTACACGCACATACATGCCCTTACACGCACTTACACGTACTTACATGCACTTACATGTACTCGCATAAACTTACACGCACTTATACACACTTACACGCACTTACACGCTTGTACACGCACTAACACGCACTTGTACATACTTACATTCACTTACACAAACTTACACGCACTTACACGCACTTACATGGACTTACACTCAATTACACACACGTACACGCACTTACATGTACTTAGACACACTTACACGTACTTTCACAGACGTACACGCACTTACACGCACTTACACGTACTGACACGCACTTACACGCACTGACACACACTCACACGCACTTACACGTACTTACATAAACTTACACGTACTTACATGCACTTACATGTACTCGCATAAACTTACACGCACTTATACACACTTACACGCACTTACACGCTTGTACACGCACTAACACGCACTTGTACATACTTACATTCACTTACACAAACTTACACGCACTTACACGCACTTACATGGACTTACACTCAATTACACACACGTACACGCACTTACATGTACTTAGACACACTTACACGTACTTTCACAGACGTACACGCACTTACACGCACTTACACGTACTGACACGCACTTACACGCACTGACACACACTCACACGCACTTACACGTACTTACATAAACTTACACGTACTTACATGCACTTACATGTACTCGCATAAACTTACACGCACTTATACACACTTACACGCACTTACACGCTTGTACACGCACTAACACGCACTTGTACATACTTACATTCACTTACACAAACTTACACGCACTTACACGCACTTACATGGACTTACACTCAATTACACACACGTACACGCACTTACATGTACTTAGACACACTTACACGTACTTTCACAGACGTACACGCACTTACACGCACTTACACGTACTGACACGCACTTACACGCACTGACACACACTCACACGCACTTACACGTACTTACATAAACTTACACGTACTTACATGCACTTACATGTACTCGCATAAACTTACACGCACTTATACACACTTACACGCACTTACACGCTTGTACACGCACTAACACGCACTTGTACATACTTACATTCACTTACACAAACTTACACGCACTTACACGCACTTACATGGACTTACACTCAATTACACACACGTACACGCACTTACATGTACTTAGACACACTTACACGTACTTTCACAGACGTACACGCACTTACACGCACTTACACGTACTGACACGCACTTACACGCACTGACACACACTCACACGCACTTACACGTACTTACATAAACTTACACGTACTTACATGCACTTACATGTACTCGCATAAACTTACACGCACTTATACACACTTACACGCACTTACACGCTTGTACACGCACTAACACGCACTTGTACATACTTACATTCACTTACACAAACTTACACGCACTTACACGCACTTACATGGACTTACACTCAATTACACACACGTACACGCACTTACATGTACTTAGACACACTTACACGTACTTTCACAGACGTACACGCACTTACACGCACTTACACGTACTGACACGCACTTACACGCACTGACACACACTCACACGCACTTACACGTACTTACATAAACTTACACGTACTTACATGCACTTACATGTACTCGCATAAACTTACACGCACTTATACACACTTACACGCACTTACACGCTTGTACACGCACTAACACGCACTTGTACATACTTACATTCACTTACACAAACTTACACGCACTTACACGCACTTACATGGACTTACACTCAATTACACACACGTACACGCACTTACATGTACTTAGACACACTTACACGTACTTTCACAGACGTACACGCACTTACACGCACTTACACGAACTTACACGCACTTACACACACTTACATGCACTTACACATACTCACACACACTTACACGCACTTACACGTACTGACACGCACTTACACGCACTGACACAAACTCACACGCACTTACACGCACTTACACAAACTTACACGCACTTACAAGAACTTTCACAAATGTATGCAAACTTACACACACGTACACGCATTTAGACGTACTTACACACACGTACACAAACTTACACGCACTTACACGCACTTACATGGACTTACACTCAATTACACACACGTACACGCACTTACATGTACTTAGACACACTTACACGTACTTTCACAGACGTACACGCACTTACACGCACTTAAACAAACGTACACGCACTTACACATACTTCTACACACTTACATACACTTACACACACTCACACGCACTTACATGTACTTACATAAACTTACACGTACTTACATGCACTTACACGCACTTATACGCACTTAAATGTACTTACACACACTAACACAAACTCACACGCACTTACTTACACAAACTTACACAAACATACACACACTTACACGCACTTACACACATGTACACGCACTTACATGTACTTACACGTACTTACATGAACGTACATGCACTTACACCCACTTACACGAACTTACACGCACTTGTATGCACTTACTCACACTTACACACCCTGAAACATACTCACACACACTTGCACGCACTTACACGCACTTACACACACTTACATGCACTTACACATACTCACACACACTTACACGCACTTACACGCACTTAGAGGTGCTTACATGCACTTACACAAACTTACACGCACTTACATGAACTTACACGCACTTACACGCACTTAGAGGTGCTTACATGCACTTACACAAACTTACACGCACTTACATGAACTTACACGCACTTACACGCACTTAGAGGTGCTTACATGCACTTACACAAACTTACACGCACTTACATGAACTTACACGCACTTACACGCACTTAGAGGTGCTTACATGCACTTACACAAACTTACACGCACTTACATGAACTTACACGCACTTACACGCACTTAGAGGTGCTTACATGCACTTACACAAACTTACACGCACTTACATGAACTTACACGCACTTACACGCACTTAGAGGTGCTTACATGCACTTACACAAACTTACACGCACTTACATGAACTTACACGCACTTACACGCACTTAGAGGTGCTTACATGCACTTACACAAACTTACACGCACTTACATGAACTTACACGCACTTACACGCACTTAGAGGTGCTTACATGCACTTACACAAACTTACACGCACTTACATGAACTTACACGCACTTACACGCACTTAGAGGTGCTTACATGCACTTACACAAACTTACACGCACTTACATGAACTTACACGCACTTACACGCACTTAGAGGTGCTTACATGCACTTACACAAACTTACACGCACTTACATGAACTTACACGCACTTACACGCACTTAGAGGTGCTTACATGCACTTACACAAACTTACACGCACTTACATGAACTTACACGCACTTACACGCACTTAGAGGTGCTTACATGCACTTACACAAACTTACACGCACTTACATGAACTTACACGCACTTACACGCACTTAGAGGTGCTTACATGCACTTACACAAACTTACACGCACTTACATGAACTTACACGCACTTACACGCACTTAGAGGTGCTTACATGCACTTACACAAACTTACACGCACTTACATGAACTTACACGCACTTACACGCACTTAGAGGTGCTTACATGCACTTACACAAACTTACACGCACTTACATGAACTTACACGCACTTACACGCACTTAGAGGTGCTTACATGCACTTACACAAACTTACACGCACTTACATGAACTTACACGCACTTACACGCACTTAGAGGTGCTTACATGCACTTACACAAACTTACACGCACTTACATGAACTTACACGCACTTACACGCACTTACACGCACTTACACGCACTTACACACACTTACACACACTTACACGCACTTACACGCACTTACACTCACTTACACGCACTTTCACGCACTACACAAACTTACACACACATACATGCACTGACACACACTTGCACGCACTTACACACAGTGACACGAACTCACACGCACTTATACGCACTTACACAATCTTACACAGACTTACACACACTTACACAAACTTACACAGACGTACACGCACTTACACACACCTACAGGCACTTACACGCACTTACACGCACTTGCATGCACTTACACAAATGTATACGCACTTACACGCACTTATACAAATACACACACTTACACGTACTTACACGCACTTACACACACCTACAGGCACTTACACGCACTTACACGCACTTGCATGCACTTACACAAATGTATACGCACTTACACGCACTTATACAAATACACACACTTACACGTACTTACACGCACTTACACGCACCCACACGCACTCACACGCACTTACACACACTTACACAAATATGCACACACTTACACACACTTACACAAACTTATACGCACTTACACGCACTGACACACACTTACACGCACTAACACGCACTTACACATACTTACACGCACTTACACACACTTACACACACTTATACACACTTACACGCACTAAAACGTACTTACACATACTTACATGCATTTACACACACTTACACGTACTTATACGTACGTACACGAACTTACACGCACCTACACGCACTTACACGTACTTACACGCACTTACAGGCACGTACATGAACTTTCACGCACTTACATGCACTTACACGCACTTAAAGGTACTTACATGCACTTACACAAACTTACACGCACTTTCACGCAGTTACATGTATTAACTCGCACTCACACGCACTTACACATACTTACACACATGTACACACACTTACACGCACTTTCACGGACTTACACGCACTTACACACATTGACACGAACTCACACGCACTTACACGCACTTACACGTACTTACACATACGTACGCGCACTTACACAACTTATATGCACTTACACACAATTACACAAACGTACACGTACTTACATGTACTTAGACGCACTTACACGTACTTTCACAAACGCACACACACTTACACGCACTTACACAAACTTTCACGCACTTCCACATACTTACACACACTTACATGCACTTACACACACTCACACGCACTTACATGTACTTAAACATACATAAACGTACTTACATGCACTTACACGCACTTATACAAACTTAAATGTACTTACAGACACTCACACGAACTCACACGCACTTACACATACTTATACGTACTTACACATACCTACACGCACTTACACGTACTTACACGCAGATGCATACACTTGCACACAATTAAACGCACTTACACGCACTTACATGTAGATACAAACACTTACACACACTTACACACACTTACACTCACTTATACACACTTTCACGCACTACACTAACTTACACACACTTACATGCACTGACACACACTTGCACGCACTTACACACAGTGACACGAACTCACACGCACTTATGCGCACTTACACAATCTTACACACACTTACACGCACTTACACAAACTTACACAAACTTATACGCACTTACACAATCTTACACACACTTACACGCACTTACACAAACTTACACAAACTTATACGCACTTACACACACCTACAGGCTCTTACACGCACTTACACGCACTTGCATGTACTTACACAAATGTATACAAACTTACACGCACTTATACGAACATACACGCACTTACACGCACTTACACGCACTTACACGCACTCACACGCACTCAGAAGCACTTACACACACTTACACAAATATGCACACACTTACACACACTTACACAAACTTACACGCACTTACACGCACTGACACACACTTACACGCACTAACACAAACTTACACATATGTACACGCACTTACACACACTTACACACACTTACACACACTTACACGCACTTAGACGTCCTTACACATACTTACATGTATTTACACACACTTACACGTACTTATACGTACGTACACGAACTTACACGCACCTACACACACTTACACGTACTTACACGCACTTACAGGCACGTACATGAACTTACACGCACTTACACGCACTTACACGCACTTAGAGGTGCTTACATGCACTTACACAAACTTACACGCACTTTCACGGACTTACACGCACTTACACAAACTTACACGCACTTTCACGCACTTACACGTATTAACACGCACTCACACGCACTTACACATACTTACACACACGTACACACACTTACACGCACTTTCACGCACTTTCACGCACTTACACACATTGACACGAACTCACACGCACTTACACGCACTTACACATACTTACACATACGTACGGGCACTTACACGATTTTACATGCACTTACACACAATTACATACACGTACACGCACTTACATGTAATTAGACGCACTTACACGTACTTTCACAACACACACGCAATTACACGCACTTACACAAACTTACACGCACTTCCACATACTTACACACACTTACATACACTTACACACACTCACACGTACTTACATGTACTTACACACACTTACACGTACTTACATGCACTTACACGCACTTATACAAACTTAAATGTACTTAGAGACACTCACACGAACTCACACGCACTTACACATACTTATACGTACTTACACATGCCTACACGCACTTACACGAACTTACACAAACTTACGCGCACTTACACGCACTTACACACACGTACACGCACTTACATGCACTTACATGCACTTACACAAACATACATGCACTTACACACACATACACGAACGTATACGCACTTGTATACACTTACATACACTTACACGCCCTGACATGTACTAACACATACTTGCACGCACTTACATGCACTTACACATAGTTACACGTACTTACACGCATGTACACATACTGGCACGAACACACACGAACATATACGTACTTACACGCACATACACACACTTACACATACTTACATACACTTACACGTACTTAGACGCACTTACACGCACTTATACGTACTTACACGTACTAACACGCAGTTGCATACACTTGCACACACTTACACGCACTTACACGTACTTACACGCACTTACACGTACTTACACACACTTACACGTACTTACACACACTTACACGCACTTTCACGTACTTACACGAACTTACACACACTTACACGCACTGACACACACTTATATGAACTTACACACACTTGTATGCACTTACACATACTTACACGTATTGACACGTACTTACACACACTTGCATGCACTTACATACACTTGTACGCACTTACACGTACTTACACACACTTGCATGCACTTACATACACTTGTACGCACTTACACGTACTTACACGCAGTTGCATACACTTGCACACACTTACACGCACTTACACGCACTTACATGTACTTACACACACTTACACGCACTTACATGCACTTACACTTACTTACACGCACTTTCACATACTTACACAAACTTACACACACTTACATGCACTGACACACACTTGCACGCACTTACACACAGTGACAGGAACTCACACGCAGTTATACGCACTTACACGATCTTACGCATACTTACACGCACTTACACGCACTTACACAGACTTACACGCACTTACACAAACTTACACGCACTTACACACACCTACAGGCACTTACACGCACTTACACGCACTTGCATGCACTTACACAAACGTATACGCACTTACATGCACTTATACGAACATACACTCACTTACCCGCACTTACATGCACCTACGCGCACTCACACGCACTCACACACACTTACACACACTTACACAAATATACACACACTTACACAATTTTACACGAACGTACACGCACTTACACGCACTGACACACACTTACACGCACTAACACGCACTTACACATACTTACACGCACTTATACACACTTACACACACTTACACACACTTACATGCACTTACACGTACTTATACACACTTACATGCATTTATACACACTTACACGTACTTATACGTACTCTCACAAACTTATACGTACCTACACACACTTACATGCACTTACACGCACTTACAGGCACTTACATGAACTTACACGCACTTACACGCACTTACACGCACTTAGAGGTACTTACACGCACTTACACGCACTTACACGCACTGACACAAACATACACACGCTTACACACACTCACACGCACTTTTATGTACTTACACATACTTACACGCACATACATGCACTTACACGCACTTACACGCATTTAAATGTACTTACACATACTCACACCAACTCACAGGCACTTATATGTACTTATACGTACTTACTTACGCTTAGACGCACTTACACGAACTTACACGGACTTACACACACTTACACGCACTTAACCACATGTACATGCACTTACATGTACTTACACACACTTACAGGAACGTACACACACTTACACGCACTTACACAAAATTACACGCACTGGTATGCACTTATACACACTTACACGCACTGACACGTACTTACACACACTTGCACGCACTTATACGCACTTACACACACTTACACGTACTTACACGCACTTACAGGCACATCCACATTCTTACACGCACTTGCACACACTTACACGCACTTACACGCACTTACATATACTTACATGCACTTACACGCACTTACACACACTTACACGTACTTACACGCACTTACAGGCACATCCACATTCTTACACGCACTTGCACACACTTACACGCACTTACACGCACTTACATATACTTACATGCACTTACACGCACTTACACACACTTACACGTACTTACACGCACTTACAGGCACATCCACATTCTTACACGCACTTGCACACACTTACACGCACTTACACGCACTTACATATACTTACATGCACTTACACGCACTTACACACACTTACACGTACTTACACGCACTTACAGGCACATCCACATTCTTACACGCACTTGCACACACTTACACGCACTTACACGCACTTACATATACTTACATGCACTTACACGCACTTACACACACTTACACGTACTTACACGCACTTACAGGCACATCCACATTCTTACACGCACTTGCACACACTTACACGCACTTACACGCACTTACATATACTTACATGCACTTACACGCACTTACACACACTTACACGTACTTACACGCACTTACAGGCACATCCACATTCTTACACGCACTTGCACACACTTACACGCACTTACACGCACTTACATATACTTACATGCACTTACACGCACTTACACACACTTACACGTACTTACACGCACTTACAGGCACATCCACATTCTTACACGCACTTGCACACACTTACACGCACTTACACGCACTTACATATACTTACATGCACTTACACGCACTTACACACACTTACACGTACTTACACATACTTACACGCACTTACACGCACTCATGCGCACTGAAACCAACTTACACGCACTTACACGTACTTACACACACTCACACACACTTACACGTACTTACACACACTTACATGCACATACACGTACTTTCACGTACTTACATGCACTTATACGAATGTACACACACTTACACGTACTCACACGCACTTACACAATCTTACACGCACTTACATGCACATACACAAACTCACACGCACTTAGACGCACTTACACGCACTTACACGTACTTACATGCACTTATACGCACTTACACGTACGTATACGCACTTACACATACTGACACAAACTCACACGGACTTACACGTACTTCTACAACCTTACAAACACTTACACGCACTTACACAAACGTACAAAAACATACACAAACTTACACGTACTTACACACACTTACACGCACTTATACACACTTACACACACTTACACACATTTACATACACTTACACGTACTTACACGCACTTACAGGCACATCCACATTCTTACACGCACTTGCACACACTTACACGCACTTACACAAACGTACAAAAACATACACAAACTTACACGTACTTACACACACTTACACGCACTTATACACACTTACACACACTCACACACACTTACACGTACTTACACACACTTACACGCACTTATACACACTTACACACACTCACACACACTTACACGTACTTACACACACTTACACGCACTTATACACACTTACACACACTCACACACACTTACACGTACTTACACACACTTACACGCACTTATACACACTTACACACACTCACACACACTTACACGTACTTACACACACTTACACGCACTTATACACACTTACACACACTCACACACACTTACACGTACTTACACACACTTACACGCACTTATACACACTTACACACACTCACACACACTTACACGTACTTACACACACTTACACGCACTTATACACACTTACACACACTCACACACACTTACACGTACTTACACACACTTACACGCACTTATACACACTTACACACACTCACACACACTTACACGTACTTACACACACTTACACGCACTTATACACACTTACACACACTCACACACACTTACACGTACTTACACACACTTACACGCACTTATACACACTTACACACACTCACACACACTTACACGTACTTACACACACTTACACGCACTTATACACACTTACACACACTCACACACACTTACACGTACTTACACACACTTACACGCACTTATACACACTTACACACACTCACACACACTTACACGTACTTACACACACTTACACGCACTTATACACACTTACACACACTCACACACACTTACACGTACTTACACACACTTACACGCACTTATACACACTTACACACACTCACACACACTTACACGTACTTACACACACTTACACGCACTTATACACACTTACACACACTCACACACACTTACACGTACTTACACACACTTACACGCACTTACATACACTTACACGTACTTACACACACTTACACGCACTTACACGCACTTACATGCACTTACACACACTTACACACACTTACACAAACTTACATGCACTTACATGCACTTACACACACTTATACGCACTCACACGCACATACACACACTTACACCTACATACACGCACTTACACGCACTTTCGCGTATTTACACGCACTTAGACGCACTGACATGAACTCACACGCCCTTACACGCACTTACATGCACTTACACACACTTACACACACTTACACAAACTTACACGTACTTATATGCACTTATACACACGTACACGTACTTACACATACTTATACGCACTTACATGCACTTTCACGAACGTACATGCACTTACACGTACTTACTCGCACTTACTCACATCTACACACACTTACACGCACTTAAACACACTTACAAATACTTACACGCACTTACATGTACTTACACGTACTCACATGCACTTACACAAACTTACATGCACTTACACGCACTTACACATACTTAGCCGCACTTACACGCACTTACACACACTTACACGCACTTACGTGCAGTTACACGCACTTGCATGCACTTACACGCACTTACACACACTTACACGCACGTATACGTACTTATACACACTTACATACACTTACACAAACTTACACAACTTTACACGTACTTACACGCACTTATACACACGTATACGTACTTACACGCACTTATAGGCACGTACACGCACTTATACGAATGTACACGCACTTATATGCGCTTACATGCACTTACTCGCACTTCCACGTCTTACACGCACTTCCACGCACTTATACACACTTACACACACTTACACGCACTTCCACGCACTTATACACACTTACACACACTTACACGCACTTGCACTCACTTACATGCACTTGCACGCACTTATACGCGTGTAAGTGCGTATAAGTATGTGTAAGTGCGTGTAAGTACGTGTAAGTACGTGTAAGTGCGCGTAAGTATGTGTAAGTGTGTAGAAGTGCGTGTAAGTGCGTGTAAGTGCGTGTAAGAATGTGTAAGTGCGTGTAAGTGCGTGTCAGTGCGTGTTAGTACGTGTAAGTTCATGTAAGTGCGTGTAAGTACGTGTAAGTGCATGTAAGTGCATGTAAGTGCATGTAAGTGCGTGGAAGTGCGTGTAAGTAGGTATAAGAGCGTGCAAGTCTATGCAAGTGCATGCAAGTGTGTGTAAGTGTGTGCAAGTGCATGAAAGTGCGTGTAAGTGCGTGTAAGTTTGTGAAGTGCATGTAAGTGTGTGTAAGTGTGTGTAAGTGCGTGCAAGTACGTGTTAGTGTGTGCAAGTGCGTGTAGGTACGTGTAAGTGCGTGTAAGTGTGTGTAAGCATGTGTATGTGCATATAAGTGTGTGGAAATGCATGTAAGTACGCGGATGTGCATGTAAGTGTGTGTAAGTATGTGTAAGTACGTGTAAGTGCGTGCCAGTGCGTGCAAGTGCGTGCCAGTGCGTTTAAGTTTATGTAAGTGCCTGTAAGTACGTTTAAGTGCGTGTATGTGCGTGTAAGTGCGTGCAAGGGTGTGTAAGTGGGTGTAAGTGCGTGTAAGTGCGTGTAAGTGCGTGTAAGTGCATGTAAGTGCGTGCAAGTGCGTGTAAGTGCGTGCAAGTGCATGTAAGTGTGTGTAAGTGCGTTTAAGTGCGTGGAAGTGCGTGTAAGACGTGGAAGTGCGTGTGAGTTTGTG
>SZWC01029235.1:15890-26524 GCA_023375785.1 Penium margaritaceum
GTGCAAGTGAGTGTAAGTGCGTGTAAGTACGTGTCAGTTCGTGTAAGTGCGTGTAAGTGTGTGTAAGTGCTAAATGTGTGTGTAAGTGCATATAAGTGCATGTATGTGCGTGTAAGTGCTAGTAAGTATGTATAAGTGCGTGTAAGTGCGTCTAAGTATGTGTTAATGCGTGTAAGTGTGTGTAAGTGCGTGTAAGTGCGTGTATGTTTGTGTAAGTGTGTGTAAGTGCATGTAAGTGCATGTAAGTACGTGTAAGTACATGAAAGTATGTGTAAGTGCAAGTAAGTACGTGTAAGTACGTGTAAGTACGTGTGAGTATGTGTAAGTTTGGGCAAGTGCGTGAAAGTGCGTGTAAGTGCGTGTAAGTATGTCTAAGTGTGTGTAAGTGCGTATAAGTGCGGTTAAAGTTTGTGTAAGTGCATGTAAGTGCATGTAACTGCGTATAAGTACGTACAAGTGTGTGTAAGTGTATGTAAGTGCGTGTAAGTGCGTGTGAGTATAGTTAAGTTGATGTAATTTTGTGTAAATTTGTGAAAGTTTGTGTAAGTGCGTGTAAGTGCATGTAAGTGCGTGTAAGTATGTGTAAGTGTGTGTAAGTGCGTGTAAGTGCGTGTAAGTGCTTGTAAGTACATGTTAGTGCATATAAGTGCATGTAAGTGCGTACAAGTGCGTGTAAGTGTGGTTTAAGTGCGTGTATATTTATGTAAGTGTTTGTAAGTACGTGTAAGTTTGTGTAAGTGCGAGTAAGTACGTATAAGTATGTGTAAGTGCGCATTAGTGCGTGTGAGTACGTGTAAGTGCGTGCAAGTGTGTATAAGTATGTGTAAGTATGGTTAACATTCATGTAAGTGCGTGTACGTGTACGTAAGTGCGTGTAAGTGCGTGTAAGTAAATGTAAGTGTGGTTTAAGTACGTGTAATGTTGTGTAAGTTCGTGTAAGTGCATGCAAGTGCGTGTAAGTGTGTGTAAGTGTGTGTAGGTGCGTGTTAGTATGTATAAGTACGTGTATGTGTGTGTAAGTGCGTGTAAGTATGTATAAGTGCGTGTAAGTGCGTGTAATTGCGTGTAGGTGCGTGTAATTTTGTGTAAGTACGTGGACGTGCGTGTTAGTGTGTGTAAGTGCGTGTAAGTATATGTAAGTGCATGTACGCGCGTGTAAGTGTGTGTAAGTGGATGTAAGTACGTCTAAGTGTGTGTACGTTCGTGCAAGTGCGTGTAAGTACGTGTAAGTTCGTGTAAGTGTGTGTAAGTGCATGTAAGTGCGTGTAAGTGCGTGCAAGTATGTGTAAGTGCGTGTAAGTAAGTGTAAGTGCATTTAAGCGCATGTAAGTATGTATAAGTACGTGTAAGTGCATGTAAGTGCGTATCAGTGCGTGTAAGTATGTGTAAGTGTGTTTCAGTGCATGTTAGTACGTGTAAGTGTGTGTAAGTGCGTGTAAGTGTGTATAAGTGCATGTAAGTACCTGTAAGTGTGTGTAAGTGCGTGTAAGTATGTGTAAGTGCGTGTAAGTGCGTGTAAGTATGTGCAAGTTTGTGTAAGTGAATGTAAGCTTCTGTAAGTACATGTAAGTGCGTGTAAGTGTGTGTAAGTGCGTGTACGTGCGTGTAAGTACGTGTAAGTACGTGTAAGTGCGAGTATGAGTGTAAGTGTGTGTAAGTGCGTGTAAGTGCGTGTAAGTACGTGTTAGTTCGTTTAAGTGAATATAAGTTCGTATAAGTGCATGTACGTGTATGTAAGTGCGTATAAGTGAATGTAAGTACGTGTAAGTACGTGTAAGTGTGTGTAAGTATGTGTAAGTGCGTGTGAGTACGTGTAAGTGCATGTACGTACGTGTAAGTATGTGTAAGTGCATGTAAGTGTCTGTAAGTGCGTGTAAATACGTGTAAGTGCGTGTTAGTACGTATGAGTGCGTGTAAGAGCGTGTAAGTGCATGTAAGTGTGTGTAAGTACAGTTTCAGTTTGTATAAGTGCCTGTAAGTGTGTATAAGTGCAGTTTAAGTTCGTATCAGTGCAGGTAAGTGCGTGTAAGTGCGTGTAAGTATGTGTAAGTGCGTGTAAGTGCGTATAAGTACGTGTAAGTGCAGTTTAAGTGGGTGTTATTTTGTGTAATTGTGTGTAAGTGCATGTAAGTGCGTGTAAGTGTGTGTAAGTGCGTATAAGTATGTGTAAGTGCGTGTAAGTACGTGTAAGTACGTGTAAGTGCGTATAAGTACGTATGTGTAAGTGCGTCTAAGTGCATGTTAGTGCGCGTGAGTGCGTGTAAGAGCATGTAAGTGCATGTAAGTACGTGTAAGTGTGGTTTAAGTTCGTGTACGTGAGTGTAAGTTCGTGTAAGTACGTGTAAGTTCGTGCAAGTGCATGTAAGTGTGTGTAAGTGCTAAAAGTGCGTGTAAGTATGTATAAGTACGTTTTAGTGTGTGTAAGTACGTACAAGTATGTATAAGTGCGTGTAAGTGCGTGTAAGTATGTGTAAATGCGTGTAAGTGCGTGTAAATGCATGTAAGTGCGTGTAAGTTTGTATAAGTGTGTGTGAGTGCGTGTAAGTGCATGTAAGTACGTGTAAGAACATGAACAAATACGTAAGTGCATGTAAGTGCGTGTAAGTACGTGTAAGTACGTGTAAGTACGTGTAAATTTGTGTATGTGCGTGTAAGTGCGTGTAAGTGCGTGTAAGTATGTGTAATTGTGTGTAAGTGCGTATAAGTGCGGTTTAAGTTTGTGTAAGTGTGTGTAAGTGCATGTAACTGCATATAAGTACGTGTAAGTGCGTGTAAGTGTGTGTAAGTGCGTGTAAGTACGTGTGAGTACAGTTTAGTGGATGAAATTTTGTGTAAATTCGTGTAAGTGTGTGTAAGTGCATGTAAGTGTGTGTAAGTGTGTGTAAGTGTGTGTAAGTCTGTGTAAGTGCATGTAAGTACGTGTATGTGCGTGTAAGTGTGTGTAAGTGCATGTAAGTGCGTGTAAGTACGAGTAAGTGCGTGTTAGTGCATATAAGTGCATGTAAGTACATGCAAGTGCGTGTAAGTGTGATTTAAGTACGTGTAAGTTCATGTATGTGTCTGTAAGTGTGTGTATGTTTGTGTAAGTTGGAATAAGTACGTGTAAGTACGTGTAAGTGTGCATATAAGTACGTATAAGTGCGTGTAAGTGTGTATAAGTACATGTAAGTATGGTTTACATTCATGTAAGTGCGTGTAAGTGTATGTAAGTGCATGTAAGTGCATGTAAGTGCGTGTAAGTGTGGTTTTAGTGCGTGTAATTTCATGTAAGTTCGTGTAAGTGCATGTCAGTGCGTATAAGTGTGTGTAAGTGCGTGTAAGTGCGTGTAAGTACGTATAAGTATGTGTAAGTGCATGTAAGTGCGTATATGTGTGTATAAGTGCGTGTAAGTGCGTGTAAGTACGTGTAGGTGTCTCTAATTTTGTGTAAGTGCATATATGTGTGTGTTAGTGCGTGTAAGTAAGTGTAAGTGCGTGTAAGTGCGTTTAAGTGCGTGTAAGTATGTGTAAGTGGGTGTAAGTGTGTCTAAGTGCGTGTACATTCGTGCAAGTGCGTGTAAGTGTGTAAACGTTCGTGTAAGTGTGTGTAAGTGCATGTAAGTGCGTATAATTGTGTGTAAGTGCGTGTAAGTGTGTGTAAGTGCGTGTAAATGCATGTAAGTACATGTAAGTTTGTGTAAGTACGTGTTAGTGCGTGTACGTTTGTGTAGGTGCATGTAAGTGCCTGTAAGTGCGTGTAAGTGCGTGTAAGGTGCGTGTAAGTTCGTGTAAGTGCGTGTAAGTGCGTGTAAGTGCTTGTATGTGCGTGTAAGTGCGTGTAAGTGCGTGTACGTTTGTGTAGGTGCATGTAAGTGCCTGTAAGTGCGTGTAAGTGCGTGTAAGGTGCGTGTAAGTTCGTGTAAGTGCGTGTAAGTGCGGGTAAGTGCTTGTATGTGCGTGTAAGTGCGTGTAAGTGCGTGTACGTTTGTGTAGGTGCATGTAAGTGCCTGTAAGTGCGTGTAAGTGCGTGTAAGGTGCGTGTAAGTTCGTGTAAGTGCGTGTAAGTGCGTGTAAGTGCTTGTATGTGCGTGTAAGTGCGTGTAAGTGCATGTAAGTGTGTGTAACTTTGTGTCAGTGCGTGCAAGTGTGTGTAAGTGCATGTAAGTGTGTGTAAGTGCGTGTAAGTGCGTGTAAGTACGTGTAAGTGCGTGTAAGTACGTGTAAGTTTGTGTAAGTGTGTATAAGTACGTGTAAGTGCATGTAAGTGTGTGTAAGTACGTGTAAGTGTGGTTTAAGTTCGTGTAAGTTCGTGTAAGTGCGGGTAAGTGCGTGAAAGTGCGTGTAAGTGCGTGTAAGTGCGTCTAAGTGTGTCTAAGTGCGTGTACGTTTATGCAAGTACGTGTAAGTGTAGTTTAAGTTTGTGTAAGTGCGTGTAAGTGCGTGTAAGTGCGTGTAAGTATGTGTAAGTGCGTGTAAGTGCGTGTTAGTGTACATGAGTGCATGTAAGAGCATGTAAGTGCGTGTAAGTGCGGTTTAAGTTCGTGTAGGTGAGTGTAAGTGCGTGTAAGTACGTGTAAGTACATGAAGGTATGTGTAAGTGCAAGTTAGTGCGTGTAAGTATGTGTAAGCGCGTGTAAGTGCGTGTTAGTGTACATGAGTGCATGTAAGAGCATGTAAGTGCGTGTAAGTGCGGTTTAAGTTCGTGTAGGTGAGTGTAAGTGCGTGTAAGTACGTGTAAGTACATGAAGGTATGTGTAAGTGCAAGTTAGTGCGTGTAAGTATGTGTAAGTACATGTAAGTACGTATAAATTTGTGTAAGTGCGTGTAAGTGTGTGTAAGTGCGTGTAAGTATGTATAAGTGCGTGTAAGTGCGTGTAAGTATATGTAAATACGTGTAAGTGCGTGTAAGTACGTGTAAGTGCGTGTAAGTTTGTGTAAGTGTGTGTAAGTGCGTGTAAGTGCATGTAAGTACGTGTAAGTACATGAAGGAATGTGTAAGTGCAAGTTAGTGCGTGTAAGTATGTGTAAGTACATGTAAGTACGTATAAATTTGTGTAAGTGCGTGTAAGTGCGTGTAAGTGCGTGTAAGTATGTGTCAGTGTGTGTAAGTGCATATGAGTTTGTGTAAGTGCATGTAAGTGCATGTAACTGCGTATAAGTGCGTGTAAGTGCGTGTAAGTGTGTGTAAGTGCGTGTAAATGCGTGTGAGTGCAGTTTAGTGGATGTAATTTTGTGTAAATTCGTGTAAGTGTGTGTAAGTGCGTGTAAGTGTGTGTAAGTGCATGTAAGTGCATGTAGGTATGTATAAGTACGTGTAAGTGCGTGTAAGTGCGTGTAAGTGTGTGTAAGTACGTGTTAGTACGTGTAAGTGCGTGTAGGTGTGTGTAATTTTGTATGAGTGCGTATAAGTGCGTATAGGTGTGTGTAATTTTGTGTAAGTGCGTGTAAGTACGTGTAAGTGCGTGTAAGTGCGTGTAAGTGTGTGTAAGTGGGTGTAAGGGCATCTAAGTGCGTGTACGTTTGTGCAAGTGCGTGTAAGTGCCTATAAGTTCTTGTAAGTGTGTGTAAGTGCGTGTAAGTGCGTATAATTGTGATAAGTGCGTGTAAGTGTGTAAGTGCGCTTAAATGCATGTAAGTGTGTGTAAGTTCGAGTAAGTACGTATTAGTGCGTGTACGTTTGTGTATGTGCGTGTAAGTGCCTGTAAGTGCGTGTAAGGTGCGTGTAAGTTCGTGGAAGTGCGTGTAAGTGCGTGTAAGTGCTCGTATGTGCGTGTTAGTGCGTGTAAGTGTGTATAAGTGCGTGTAACTTTGTGTAAGTGCATGTAAGTGTGTGTAAGTGCATATAAGTGCGTGTAAGTGCATGTAAGTGCGTGTAAGTACGTGTAAGTGCGTGTAAGAATGTATAAGTTTGTGTAAGTACGTATAAGTGCGTGTAAGTACATGTAAGTGTGTGTAAGTTTTTGTAAGTTCGTGAAAGTGCGTATAAGTGCGTGAAAGTGCGTGTAAGTATGTGTAAGTGTGCCTAAGTGCATATAAGTGCGTGTAAGTTTATGCAAGTGCATGTAAGTGCAGTTTAAGTTTGTGTAAGTGCGTGTAAGTGCGTGTAAGTGCGTGTAAGTATGTATAAGTGCGTGTAAGTGTGTGTAAGTGCGTGTAAGTTCGTGTAAGTACGTATAAGTACGTGTAAGTGCGTGTAAGTACGTGTAAGTACGTGTAAGTATGTGTAAGTACAAGAAAGTGCGTGTAAGTACGTGAACTTGCATGTAAGCACGTGTAAGTGCGTGTAAGTGCGTGTAAGTGCGTGTAAGTAGATGTAAGTTTGTGTAAGTGCAAGTAAGTACGTATAAGTACGTGTAAGTGCGTGTTAGTGCGTGTAAGTGCGTGTAAGTGCGTGTAAGTGTGTGTAAGTGTGTGTAAGTGTATATAAGTGCGTGTATGTACGTTTAACTTCGTGTAAGTTCGTGTAAGTGCGTGTAAGTGCGTTTAAGTGTGTGTAAGTGCGTGTAAGTGCGCTTTAAGTTCATGTAAGTGCGTGTAAGTGCGTGTAAGTACGTATGAGTGCGTGTAAGTGCATGTAAGTGCATGTAAGTGCGTGTAAGTGCGTGTAAGTACGTATGAGTGCGTGTAAGTGCATGTAAGTGCAGGTTAAGTGCGTGTAATTTCCTGTAAGATCGTGTAAGTGCGTGTAAGTACGTGTAAGTATGTTTAAGTGCATGTAAGTGTGTGTAAGTGCGTGTAAGTGCATGTAAGTGCATGTAAGTGCGCGTAAGTGTGTCTAAGTGTGTGTAAGTGCGTGTAAGTGCGTATAGGTGTGTGTAATTTTGTGTAAGTGCGTGTAAGTGCGTGTTAGTACATGTAAGGGCATTTAAGTGCGTGTACGTGCGTGTAAGTGCGTGTAAGTGCGTGTAAGTGCATCTACGTGTGTGTAAGTGCGTGTAAGTGCATGTAAGTGCGTTTAAGTGCGTGTAAGTTTGTGCAAGTGCGTGTAAGTGCATGTAAGTTCGTGTAAGTGCGTGTAAGTACGTATAAGTGCGTGTAAGTGCGTGGAAGTGCATGGAAGTACGTGTAAGTGCGTGTAATTGCGTGCAAGTGTGTGTAAGGGCGTGTAAGTGCGTGTAAATGTGTATAAGTGCATGTAAGTTCGTGTAAGTGCGTGTTTGTGTGTGTATGTTCATGTAGGTGCGTGTAAGTGCCTGTAAGTGCGTGTAAGTGTGTGTAAGGTACGTGTAAGCTTGTGTAAGTGTGTGTAAATGGATGTAAGTGCGTGTAAGTACGTGTAAGTGTGTGTAAGTACGTGTTAGTTTGTGTAAGTGCGTGTAAGTGCGTATAAGTGTGCGTAAGTACGTGTAAGTGCTTGTAAGTGCTCGTAACTGGTTGTGGAGTGGTGCGAACTGGTTGCGGAGTGGTGAACCGGTTGCGAAGTTGTCCAAACTGGTTGCGGAGTGGTGCGACTTGGTTGCGGAGTGGTGCGAACTGGTTGCGGGGTGGTGCGAATGGGTTGCGAAGTGGTGCAAACTGGTTGCAGAGTGGTGCAAAGTAGTTGCGGAGTGGTCCGAAGTGGTTGCGGAGTGGTACAAACCGGTTGCGGAGTGGTGGGAACTGGTTGCGGAGTGGTGCGAGCTGGTTGCGGAGTGGTGCGAACTGGTTGCCGAGTGGTGCGAACTGGTTGCGGAGTGGTGCGAACGGGTTGCGGAGTGGTGCGAACTGGTTGCGGAGCGGTGCGAACTGGTTGCGGAGTGGTGCGAACTGGCTGCGGAGTGGTGCGAACTGGTTGCGGTGTGGTGCGAAGTAGTTGGGGGGTTGTGCGAAGTGGTTGCGGAGTGGTGCAAACTGGTTGCGGAGTAGTGCGAACTGGTTGCGGAGTGGTGCAAACTGGTTGCGGAGTAGTGCGAACTGGTTGCGGAGTGGTGCAAACTGGTTGCGGAGTAGTGCGAACTGGTTGCGGAGTGGTGCAAACTGGTTGCGGAGTAGTGCGAACTGGTTGCGGAGTGGTGCAAACTGGTTGCGGAGTAGTGCGAACTGGTTGCGGAGTGGTGCAAACTGGTTGCGGAGTAGTGCGAACTGGTTGCGGAGTGGTGCAAACTGGTTGCGGAGTAGTGCGAACTGGTTGCGGAGTGGTGCAAACTGGTTGCGGAGTAGTGCGAACTGGTTGCGGAGTGGTGCAAACTGGTTGCGGAGTAGTGCGAACTGGTTGCGGAGTGGTGCAAACTGGTTGCGGAGTAGTGCGAACTGGTTGCGGAGTGGTGCAAACTGGTTGCGGAGTAGTGCGAACTGGTTGCGGAGTGGTGCAAACTGGTTGCGGAGTAGTGCGAACTGGTTGCGGAGTGGTGCAAACTGGTTGCGGAGTAGTGCGAACTGGTTGCGGAGTGGTGCAAACTGGTTGCGGAGTAGTGCGAACTGGTTGCGGAGTGGTGCAAACTGGTTGCGGAGTAGTGCGAACTGGTTGCGGAGTGGTGCAAACTGGTTGCGGAGTAGTGCGAACTGGTTGCGGAGTGGTGCAAACTGGTTGCGGAGTAGTGCGAACTGGTTGCGGAGTGGTGCAAACTGGTTGCGGAGTAGTGCGAACTGGTTGCGGAGTGGTGCAAACTGGTTGCGGAGTAGTGCGAACTGGTTGCGGAGTGGTGCAAACTGGTTGCGGAGTAGTGCGAACTGGTTGCGGAGTGGTGCAAACTGGTTGCGGAGTAGTGCGAACTGGTTGCGGAGTGGTGCAAACTGGTTGCGGAGTAGTGCGAACTGGTTGCGGAGTGGTGCAAACTGGTTGCGGAGTAGTGCGAACTGGTTGCGGAGTGGTGCAAACTGGTTGCGGAGTAGTGCGAACTGGTTGCGGAGTGGTGCAAACTGGTTGCGGAGTAGTGCGAACTGGTTGCGGAGTGGTGCAAACTGGTTGCGGAGTAGTGCGAACTGGTTGCGGAGTGGTGCAAACTGGTTGCGGAGTAGTGCGAACTGGTTGCGGAGTGGTGCAAACTGGTTGCGGAGTAGTGCGAACTGGTTGCGGAGTGGTGCAAACTGGTTGCGGAGTAGTGCGAACTGGTTGCGGAGTGGTGCAAACTGGTTGCGGAGTAGTGCGAACTGGTTGCGGAGTGGTGCAAACTGGTTGCGGAGTAGTGCGAACTGGTTGCGGAGTGGTGCAAACTGGTTGCGGAGTAGTGCGAACTGGTTGCGGAGTGGTGCAAACTGGTTGCGGAGTAGTGCGAACTGGTTGCGGAGTGGTGCAAACTGGTTGCGGAGTAGTGCGAACTGGTTGCGGAGTGGTGCAAACTGGTTGCGGAGTAGTGCGAACTGGTTGCGGAGTGGTGCAAACTGGTTGCGGAGTAGTGCGAACTGGTTGCGGAGTGGTGCAAACTGGTTGCGGAGTAGTGCGAACTGGTTGCGGAGTGGTGCAAACTGGTTGCGGAGTAGTGCGAACTGGTTGCGGAGTGGTGCAAACTGGTTGCGGAGTAGTGCGAACTGGTTGCGGAGTGGTGCAAACTGGTTGCGGAGTAGTGCGAACTGGTTGCGGAGTGGTGCAAACTGGTTGCGGAGTAGTGCGAACTGGTTGCGGAGTGGTGCAAACTGGTTGCGGAGTAGTGCGAACTGGTTGCGGAGTGGTGCAAACTGGTTGCGGAGTAGTGCGAACTGGTTGCGGAGTGGTGCAAACTGGTTGCGGAGTAGTGCGAACTGGTTGCGGAGTGGTGCAAACTGGTTGCGGAGTAGTGCGAACTGGTTGCGGAGTGGTGCAAACTGGTTGCGGAGTAGTGCGAACTGGTTGCGGAGTGGTGCAAACTGGTTGCGGAGTAGTGCGAACTGGTTGCGGAGTGGTGCAAACTGGTTGCGGAGTAGTGCGAACTGGTTGCGGAGTGGTGCAAACTGGTTGCGGAGTAGTGCGAACTGGTTGCGGAGTGGTGCAAACTGGTTGCGGAGTAGTGCGAACTGGTTGCGGAGTGGTGCAAACTGGTTGCGGAGTAGTGCGAACTGGTTGCGGAGTGGTGCAAACTGGTTGCGGAGTGGTGCGACCTGGTTGCACAGTGGTGCGAACGGGTTGCGGAGTGGTGCGAACTGGTTGCGGAGAAGTGCGAACTGGTTGCGGAGTGGTGCAAACTGGTTGCTGAGTGGTGCAAACTTGCTGAGGATTGGTGCGAACGGGTTGCGGAGTTGTGCGAACTGGTTGCGGAGTGGTGCGAACTGGTTGCATAGTGGTGCAAACTGGTTGCGGAATGGTGCGAACTGGTTGCGGAGTGGTGCTAACTGGTTGCGGAGTGGTGCGAACCAGTTGCAGAGTGGTGCGAACTGGTTGCGGAGTGGTGCGAACTGGTTGCGGAGTGGTGCGAACTGGTTGCGGAGTGGTACGAACTGGTTCCGGTGTGGTGCGAACTGGCTGCGGAGTGGTGCAAACTGGTTGCTGAGTGGTGAGAACGTGTTCGGGAGTGGTGCGAACTGGTTGCGGTGTGAACTGGTTGCGGAGTGGTGCGAACTGGTTGTGGAGTGGTGCGAACTGGTTGCGGAGTGGTGAACCGGTTGCGAAGCTGTCCAAACTGGTTGCGGAGTGGTGCGACTTGGTTGCGGAGTGGTGCGAACTGGTTGCGGAGTGGTGCGAACGGGTTGCGGAGTGGTGCGAACTGGTTGCAGAGTGGTGCGAAGCAGTTGCGGAGTGGTGCGAAGTGGTTGCGGAGTGGTAC
>SZWC01029237.1:8595-26511 GCA_023375785.1 Penium margaritaceum
TCGTCTTGGTTTGAGGCTCCCACTCGTCATCCTCCTGAAGGAGCTGGTTTATGAGGCCCCAGTCCAAAGCACCTTCTGCAGAGCTCAAAGTGTGCGACGTAAACAACGGCACCGGCAACGGCAATGGCTCACTCCTCTCTTCTCCCCTTCCCCCCTCTCCCCTCCTCTCCTCTTCCCTCTCCTCTCCCCTCCTCTCCACTTCCTTCCACTCGTGTCCGTGCGCCGCAAATCCATCGCCGACGTTTTCAGCCGCGGGCTCGGACGTGGATGCGGGGAGGCGCGTCGGCGGCTCATCCTGGACCAGATCCCCAAGGCCCCAACCCAACTCGTGGAAATCCAAGAGGTCGAGGTCGTCCTTCAACCCGCCGAGGTCGGGCAGCGGAACCTCCGCCATAGCACTTGAGTGGCTCGCGGTGGCTGCAGATGGGTTTGCTGCGAATTCAGCCGTCCCCGTGCCGGGCTGCGAGTAGGTTTCAGCCCCAAGGAGACTGTCGGGCATTGCTGGCGAGGGGCTGCTGGTGAGCGCGGGATGGTGATGCATTGCAACGCCGGAGGTCATCGTGCCCAGAGTGCTTGCTTGGCCTACTATTGTGAACGACGCTCGTACGCTCGCCGAGGAACGACGTGAAAGGAAATCAATTAGGTGCAGGTCTGTCTTTCTTCAACGGGAGTCATTGGACCACAGCTCTCAACGTTCGACCGACGCTTTGGTGGCCAAAGCTTCGCCCACGGCTCTCCTGGCGGGTGCACATAGGATGAACTGCGGCCGTGAGGAGCGTAGTAGGGTTGGGTGTGGAAGGTGCGCGTGGAAGCGCGCTCAAGTGCATGCGCACGCGAGACATGGAGATACGGACATGCAATCGCACGCATGCAAAGAATAATGGAGGTATATGCGCATGTATCGCACAGCTAAGTGCATGCACATGCACACACACATCACAGAAACATGCATGGAGGAAAACATTCAGGAACAAAACTGGTACGGCTGGATGCGGACGATGTGAAACGGCGTGGCTCCAAACGGGGCTATGGCTGCAGTGCCCCACCCAGCCGGTTCAAGAGAAGCTGGCATGTGATGCCGTCCTCTGCTTTCGATCTGCCCGCTGCAATGCGACCGCGGGCGGGTGGGTGGCGACAAACGTTTCAGCGCCTGCCCGTCACTTGTCCCTATGCGGATCTTGTGGCTCACGTCGCTCTCGTCCGATATCCGGAAGGCCCAAAGAGACTGCCCAAACCCGAAAACAAAATGTGCCTGCCTTTTCCAATCTTCCCTCAAGGTATCAGAATGTCTGAACGATGCATGAAGGGAAACGCATTGACATGAACGTCTGCAGCACTTCTGCAGCGATCACTTCTGCAGTTCTCGAAACCGCAACGTCCAGGTAAGAATGCTGAAATATGAACGAGTTATGGAAACCGAGTAGGAAAAGAAAAAATTCGAGGCCGAGATCCTCGGTGACGTCAGTGGATCTGCGTTGGTTCCGGGATGCGGGGTGAAAAGGCCCAAACCGGCCATCCAAGATGGTCCCGGACATGAAACAGAAACGTCATCCGGACGGCAATAACGGGTAAGACCAAAACGATAAGAAACCAAGGTAATGATCCTGGGGAAGGTTTGACGTATCATGAGGAACGAGATGAAGCTCAAAAAATCGTGTGACACACGTATTTCATTATAGTTTAAAATAATATTTCTATTTAAAATTCTAATAATGCTAATAATTTCCTCCATGCCACATAAATTATAGATTATTCATTCTAATGGTCAATTACCCACTCCTTGTAAAATTTTCATCTCGTTCTACTCAAAATTTTACATAAAACTGCCCACCCTTTCCTAGGCACTACAAATAAAGACCTTCCACTTGCTGCATATCTGTGGGGTCGATTATTCCCATTCTCGACTATTGTTTGTATTCGACAACAAAAAGCATGACATCTAATTGTCAGAAAGATCATGATTTACTTCATGCCACTCCATTATCTTCCTTTGGTATCTTAAACGATGACGAGGTTTTCTAATTCAATTGGCATGCACATCAACCAACGGAGTGCGAGCAATATAAAATAATCACATAGAAGGCTCGTAGATCGATGTAGGATTGGAGGAACATCTTCAAAAATTGAACAGATCCCTCCCCAACCTCCTCCCCCCTGTTTTGGAGGCCATGTTTTGATAAATTCACGAGTAGAAGTCAATGAAGGGCAAACATGTCCGACATGATGTGTATGCGCCATGCACACACCATGACTGTAGAGCAAAGAACGTGACGAAGGCAGGTGCCTGTTTTGATATGGCCAAGAAATTTCAAGAAGCATAATTTTTCCTAGTTGATTTCACG
The DNA here is from genome assembly GCA_023375785.1 of Penium margaritaceum. Taxonomy (NCBI): domain Eukaryota; kingdom Viridiplantae; phylum Streptophyta; class Zygnematophyceae; order Desmidiales; family Peniaceae; genus Penium; species Penium margaritaceum. The sequence continues at coordinate 10,938 of SZWC01029237.1, forward strand.
TTCTAGCATCAACAATGGCAAAGACTATTACCACGGGAGTTGCCTATCCTAAGTGCCGTTCAAAAGGACAATTAAGGTGAGTAGAGAAGTGCAAAAAAGCCATACATGGCTGAATAGGAAACGGTACCCTTCCATCAGACTTCGCACCTATGCTCTAAATGGATAAAAAGGGAACTAGCACGGGTCTATGGTTTGCAAGGATGTCTTCATCCACTTACTCCGTATCCTCGTGTACTTGAATGAGTGGTGTCGGGACTACCTTCTGTAAGTGGAACCTCCCTTCTCCACGGCTATCAGCGAAGACTGGAAGCATGGACATGCTATAGGGAAAGCAAGCATAGCAATGATAGGTGTCTCCATGTCTTTGTTCAATCAAGAGCCCAACCACTTAGGTCTTGGCGTCGTGCAGTGTTGTCCTCGCAACTATGTGTTCTAATATTTTAGGAGAACGCATTCACTGATTTTATGCTCAAATTTTGCCCTATGATTTGTGGATGCATGCCCCATAGTCGCTCTGTCATATCAAGAGTCATACGTGTATCGTCCTCAATGTTGTCAGATCCTTGCCAATAGAAGTCAATGGCAGCACCGAGATTTGTTGCAATATTGTCGGATATCACTTTGACAAATTTCCGGTCCTTGCGAATGTTGCGTAGTTGCATGAGAATTTGGTTGTCAACTATTCATCGAATCATTAATGTCATTTGGCTTACGTAGCAACCATGTAATGTTCTTGTGCGTCTAATGAGTCTTCTTACTTTTTCCGTCATGTTGGGAATGGACGGCTGTCAATCGGTGGGTCAAGTTGATATAGCGAGCTATGTATTCCTACCAGAACTGACTCGTGGATCTCCCATCTTGGGCCGTTGTGATGGAGCGGGGGATGCCGTTCAGTCCAATATTGCTGTAGAGGAGCAATACTATTGTTCCCTCGACAATGACCGTCGTGGTTTTCGGGATGTAGTGTGTCATACTAGAGAAGCGGTCAACCATCGAAAGTAACACATGAAATATTTCTAGCGTAGATGGCATACCTGTTTCAAATTCTAAGGTAGCGTCCAACTAAAAATCGGTTGGCATTGGTAAAGATTGAAGAAAACCCACGGGCATGTTTCTTCCTCACATGTTTCCGAGTGCTTTAGAATATTGGTTTGCATCTTCACACGTCAGAGGGTTTCTCTAGAAGATCATGGCTTCTTGTTTGTTATCCCCACAAATCAACTCAATGGACTTTTTATTCTAGGCACATGCACTGACACTTTGACATAGTTCTCTTTTACGTTTTGACGGTTGTAGTTGCGGAAGTCATGAAGTACTTGGATGGTCCTAAAATTGTCCCGTTTTGGTCAATCAGCAATGATCGCCAGGATTTTTGTGAATCATTGTGAACCTTCTGCCGCTGAAGATGTGGCCCAAAAACTCTTGCAACAGTGACTGAATAGACATTTGAGAGTTCTTCATACGAAGATTCTTTCTGAAATATCCAAATAAAACTTTGGAGACAATCATCGTGCTCCTCCATGGCAGAACATGCCATGATGCCATTGAGGTACACACAAAGAAAGCTCACCGTGTAAGAGTCAAAATGCGTCGTTCATCTCTCCCACGAAATTCATGTGAGCATTTGTAGGCCCAAATGGCATAACTATGAACTTGTAGTGCATATTGAAAGTATTGGTTAGTCTCTTCATGCACTTGTTCAATAGCGGATATGGTGATCGCTGCTCTATCTGTCAACTTTGCTAAAGTTCCTTGTTCAACGGAGTCGCTGAAGACTTCGGTCAGTGCAATGAAGAGGGTAGAGGTTTGTATCTTTGCGTATTCAATTGTTTGAGTAATTTTTCATCTTCCTGGGTTTCTCCTTCATAAAAACATCATTACTGTGATACATTGGGACGTGGATGGGAAAACAAGCCTCTGATCTAGCGTCTCGTCCGACTAATGCTTACACCTCTTTAGCTTGTGGTTGCCCATTCGATACATAACCTTGACTGTCAGTCAGATTTACTGTCTTCAGTTTGATCTTATGATCCATTGTCAGCTGAGGAGGTAGGTGTCAAGGTTTTTTTACGGGAAAACCCTGGTGGAAGCATCGACAAGCAAATGAACTCCTCAGTTACCATCGCAAGCTTCTTCAAGGCTGTTACTTATGAGGATGATGTGTAGGTCAGATTTTGCTCCCATCGCCATATTCAACATGGATGAGCCATGCCTGGCCTCCGTGTTACAAGTGACACTTTTCCACGTTCAGAGACGCCATTTGCGTTTGTAGTCATTATCCAAATTGTTGCTATAACCCTTTTCGCAGTTTCCTATAGCGTTCATTAAGTACCTTCCCGTACAAGTCACTGTGTTATAGTTTTTTTTTTATCAGAGACAGATGGCATTTTGCATTATAGATGAAGACGTAGACTAACATGCTAGTGTAGCATATGAACGGATTGTACACATGAAACATCACCCGAGCATAAATTGATGTTCCACAATAGGCACGTAATGTAAGTCATTATATCATGCAATTTGTGGATTTTGAGGTAAAGTGATGCGCAAAGTCAATAACTGGAATTCTATCTAAGTATTTCATTATCAGGAATTCATATTGTGAATTCAACATAGAGTATGCTTCAACACAATAAACTTAGCACTACAGGTACCTATGTTCTTCAAAGGTACATGTAGGGAGTACCCACAAAATTCGAGTGTGTGTATACCCTACCCAACGTTCAGAAGACTAAAACTACCTTACCCGGCATTATGAAGAATAAAAATCCCCTACCCGCTGACCTACGAACACTAACAGTTTGTCCACAAACAACGAGAAAATGTAGCATGTCGACATTGCATGCAATGCATCGTCAACATGCTGACGTCAACAATTTCTTTTAACACTGATAGATTCCTTGTTGAAGGGGTTTGTGAATATTTCAGGGCAGGTTGCATTTGCTTTGCATGGGGGATCTAAGACTCCCCATGTTTCGAAAGGGAACCTGCTGGGCCCTGCCACCGAGGGGTCCAATAGGAGCCCAAGCAAAACTAAATCCTTGAATGTGTTTGATTAGGATTTTCATGTCACAACTCAAAGAGTTTGCATTGTCAGGAAAGATAAACGAGCAAACCCTAATCAAACAGCGAGCAGAAAGCAGAAGGGTTTCCACTCAGTTCTGAAAACTGGTATTTTTTCTCGATCGCGATCGAGCAACGACCTCGTCGTATTTTGTTTGACACGCAAACCCCCTGGTTTGATGCACGATATTATGTGTTTTTGTGGGCTCTGTGTGTGCAAAACATGAAAACCCTAAATCAAACCAGGGATTTTGTATGTCAAAACAAAAAACAAGGAGGCCAATCGCGATTCTTGCATGGGAGCAAGAATCGCGAGGGGGTGGACATGCCCCACCTCGAATCGTTGATCAGCGGCGCATGTTGCTGATTGAGCATGGTGAAGTGAGTGGGCAGTGTTATCCTATTTTCAAAGTTACCGGACAGGACGTCAATACAACTTGTTCGCTGGGTAGAGCGTCACCACCACCCTTGTGAATTAGGTAGAAGGGTGATTTTCCCCTTTGTTAAAAAAACTCCACGTTTTCTGGGATACCGCAAGCAGAAGTCGGGAGTGGTAACAAGCGAAAGTACATAAAATGATTCAACGTTGGTTGCACATGCTCTAAGTTGTTTTGGTACAAATGCAAATGGAATTAGTGTCAATCCTGTTAAGTACATGCTGATGCGGATGGCGGTTACACCACTGATACAAGTGTGGATTTACTACTAACTAAGCAACAATGGCAATATGTAAGCAAGCACGGGCTCTACTGTGTTTTCATGTGGACAAAGTACATAATTTCAAAGAATATTGGTAACACTAGAGTCACGGATGTTGGATGCATCTTTTGTGCTAGTGTTCAAAGGAACATTGACCAATTATAATGTACAACATTCATGAGATAGCCCATTGCTTATCGACATGACAACTAGATTCACTAAGGACTTCAATGCCAATAACATCATTTCAGTGCATTCTGATCAAATTAGAAGAGTGTGAACCAATCACACTACCATGTTAGGAAAACCACAAGTGCCATACAGTGTTAAATGTAAGTGAATTGGCCCATTGTTTGAATGATAGAATCCACTAGCAAAGGCTTACCAATCGTTGCTTGCAAGGATGACACCGTCCACGAGTGCCTTAGGTACTTGTGTATAGATTCAATTACCTGATTGAGTGAGGAACAAAGTGTATCCATAAAAAAATCCTTGAAAACACAACTGGTTAATTTGACAGGCATGCTCTAAGATGTGCTGCTGAAGTTGACGTTCCTACACAATCACGTTTTCAAGAGGAAATGTGTCTCATAAACACACCTCTTGACGTAGAGTTGAAGTTATGATAATCTGCGATGTAAGATCCTAATTGGACCCTTGGTCACACATTGCATGCCATTTTCATGTGAAATTTATGTGTGGAACTGGCTGTTCCTTTGATAACATCATGAGGTGTGACCTGCAGTTTTCCACAAAACAATGGATTGAACATTCTGAAGGCATTCAATCAACACGTATGGATATGGTTGTGAGCATGGGAAATCCATTTGGTAAATGTGACATTTTGGATGATGTCTTCTTGGATGAGATGTATAGAATTAGAGACTGATTATTGTAGACAACCTAGTTTTGGCTCAGAATCTGGGATTACAGACTGAACCGGGAGTGCTTTAGGAAGCGTAGGCCACGTGCGACTTAAAGTCTGCCAGCTTCTCAAACCTCTCTAACTGTAGATTTATGGTCTTCATGATGCAACTTTCTAGAGAATGATTGCAACAAGCGACCACACAACTATCCTCAGGCAAGATTTTTTGTACTGATAAAGTGCACAAGTAGACTTGAGCAACAGTACGGTTTACGTCAGAATTAATGGCAAGACATGACACCTGCTCCTGATCGAGCGACCCACGACACAACAACTGTTTTGGGAATGTGTAGAGGTGGAATCAACAAAGGAAGTTGTAGCAGCCACAAAATGCAAGCCAGTATCACTAGATATGGCCATGAGATGTATGCGACATGGAGCACCAGCGTGGCTAGTCCAAGTGGAGACAGAGGAAGTGGAAGAATTTGCAAAAGCACAAGACACCACATTGGCCTCAATACCTAGCATGTTTGTAGCTATTCCAAATGATTTTACACCACTCGTCAAGGGGTTTGAAGGGGCCTTTCCCCACGAGCTATCTTAGGAATTGCCGCCACAAGAAAGCCTCAACCACAGCATTGAGGAAAAACAAGGACACAGACAACAAGTGAAATGGACCTCTCGGATGACAGAAGTAAGAAAATAGCTAAACAAGATGCACGGTCCCCTATTCACCAGGCCATCCATATCACCCTACACGGCACCTGCACTTTTTTCTGAAAATAGAAAAGGCGAGATGCGGATGTGCGTGGACGAGTGACCATTGAACGACATCATCATTGAGAACCGCTACCCTCTCCCACGAGTAGACAATTATTTGACCAACTATTCGGGGGTATTGTCGCATCTGCATATCCGATAAGGACATCAAGAAGACGCCATTGTACTCTAGATATGGATGCCTTTAGTTAACAGATATGCCATTTCAACTCACAAATGCTCCCATTACTTTAATGTGTAGTAATGAACAATGATTTTTGGCCGTACCTTGACAACGTCATCGTTGTGCACCTCGGTGACTTCGTCGTCGTGTACCTCGACAACATCCTGGTGTATAGCCGAAGCCCAGAGGATCACAATGGGCATCTTTAGGACGTTGTTTAGGTTCTAGAGACAGAGAAGTTTTACACCAAACTCTCAAAACGCAACGTTGGTCACCGTTCCATCAAGCAAGGGGTCACATCATCGATGATGGATAGATCATCATACACCAAATGGAAGTGGAGGCGGTCGCTGATTGGCCGATACCAACCAGCATTCGGGAATTCCAAGTGTTCTTCGTATCATGCAACTTCTACTGTCGATGCATCAAGGACTACATCCAAGTTTTGATAAATCTCTCCTATCTAACTCATAAAGCAATCAAGTGGAGATGGAGAGACGAAAAACAACACGTATTCAACACTTTCAAAGTTGCTCTCACCTTTGCACCAGTCCCACGATTGGCGAATGCAATAATGGAATAGATCATCACCACCAATGCATCCGATTGAGTGATTGAAGCTGTCCTCCAAGACAGTTGTGGTGGACACCAACCGGCCATGTAGATGTCACAAATACTACGCGGGCTGGAACTCGAGCAGGTGATAGGCAAAAAAGAAATGCTTGCAGTTGTGAATGTGTTCAAGATGTGGTGGTGTTACTTGAAATGTAAATGATGCATCCTCCAGACTGACCACCACACACTCAAGTACATGAAGACTCAGCCAAATGTGATCCGTCGAGAAACTCAATGGATGGAGTTCCTCGATTCACACATCAATTATGACTTGAAGTACTGACCTAGGAAAACAAATCCAGCAGACGCTCTGAGTGGATGATTGGAATAATGGCTAAGTAGAACACATTGCTTATTGAACGAGATACATGCCTTGCAAGGATATTTGAAAAGGGTTACGGGGAGTTTGAAGGGTGTGAGAAAATAAACTTCTTGTTCAACAATCCGTATTGGCGACGAAGTTTCACTTGCCATGTCGTGGTACCACCAAACAAGAAGGTACGACGAATGCTGTTGGGGAATTGCCACAACACAGGTCCAGTTGGACACTTCAACATGGACAAGACCCTCAATAATATGGCAAAGTATTACTGGTTTGACTGGATGTAGACCAAAGTAGAAATTTTGTGCAGATCATGTGACACTTGTCAGTAGCAAAATTCTTGGTGCAAGGCCATTAGGATTGCTCCAACCTCTCCGACGGAGCCGTGGGTCGACATCAGCATGGGTTTCATGACTGGGCTGCCCGCCGCTCCAAAGGACTATGATTCCATGCTCGTGGTGGTAGACTGGTATTTAAAGATGTCACACTTCAAACTGAGATTGACCACTGCCACTATAGAGGGAATAACACAAATGTTTCTAAATTAGATCGTGCGGCTACACAGCGTGCCACATAACATCATCCACGATTGAGAAGACTGCTTCACTAGTGATTTTTAGCACGAGTTGGTGAAGTGGTATGGCATTTTGATCGAGTTATCGATGGCGCTCTGTCCTCAAATAAATGGAGGAGCCAAGTAGACAAATCAGATGCTTGAACAACTTCTTTGCACTTTATGCGGATCGCATGGCATGAATTGGGAATCAAAACTGAACACCAGAAATATCAAAGAAAACTCTACTACTTCCAATGCGATAGATTTCTTTTGGTTCAAAGGAGTTTACGGCAAAATTCCCGCCACACTGACTGAAATCCATAATCAGAGTAATGTTCCCATCGTTGACATCTACCACCAGGATTTCTCTAACGTTTTGAAGGAAACATGCCAAACTCTCTTAAAGACGCAAGTAACTATGAAGCAGATGGAGGATGGAAATCATACCAATGACGTGTTTGGTGCTAACCATTGTGTCCTGCTCAACTTTGCGAATGTCAAAATCCGATGACAGGACTTTGTGAAGCTCAAATGCCAATTGTTGGGCATGTTTAACTTCAAGAAAATGCAAACTCCATTCATTTCTTGACTTCACCTTTAAGATGTGAGGATCCACCGAGTGAGAACTTCCCTTGTCGAGACATAGCTCCTTTGCCTCCTATCCAAGTGGACTTGGATGTGGAGAACATAATTTAGGACATTCTTGAACATTGACGTCATGGAAAAACGACCAAGGATGTGGTCAAGTGGCACGGCTACAACGCCAGTCACAACTACTAGGAGCCTGACGACAACCTCTAACACATTGATCACACGATAGACGGCTACCACAGGTGTCACCGGGCTACGTCAGTATACATATGCACTCGACATATTCGATACTTTCCATTAAATTACACCTATAGCCAAATGAATACAATCAATTTGTCCGAATTCCTCAAACTGTCCTTTGCTATACACCTCATCCCCACAAACCATCTACGTTCTACACGGCAAAAGGAAAGATTGGGGAAAATGGCCGAAATATCCTCAACAGAGTAACGTAAATTTCCCAAGGTCAATGCATAGTGGACAAAAAATGTACTGACATGAATGGCCACTTGCAAAGTTCATGGATTCAATTATGTTTGTGTTATCTACTTGACATACACGAGCTCAAAAAATCCACTAGTGGACAGCTCTATCCTTACATTCATTGCCCACCGCACGCCAACCTCAGGATTTTTAGGCTGACCTGCAGAGTGAATTTTGGCCACCTACCCTAACCTTTGGTGTTCCGTTCCCAAAGGTTTTTTCAACTTTTACCACTTTCCAGAAGATTTGACAGAAGTTTCACAATATGTATCAATGTCTTGCAACTGTTTGGTCGACTTCTCGATTTTGCTAGACTTTTGTGAAGATACACCTGAATATTGTTGTAATCCTTTGACTTTTTTTTTATAGTTCTTCAAGCGACCACTCACAGCACAACGCTGCACGAGTCTCTTGACTCCACCTCCAAAGATCCAACATATGCCTCATTGCGATTCTTGTCATTGTATCTATGCGCTTGACTTCTTCAACACTTGTCATCAAACTACACCTGCTAGTCAATAAAAACAATCCAGTTCCATTTCCATTTCCGAATAGTCATCTCCTCCGCACCTCATCCTTGTTAACCACCCATGTTCTTCTTAGCGTAACACTTGGTAGAAGTGTGTAGTGGCACTAGAGGAGCAATTGATGCATTCAATACAAGGTGACAACCTTGCATGAGTCTTGCGTGCATCTACACTGTTTAGAGTTCACAGACCTCATGATGAAAATGATCAACAGAGTGATCGGACCTAGCATTGAGCACCAGTAACTCGTGAAGGCTTTGGCAACATAGGATCAGCAAGACGCAAATGACGATGCTCTCCAAGGAAAAGAGCAGTGGCAGCTTTAAAAGTGAATGACATAGTACCAAAAACCCGATGACCAACTTGGTGACTGATCCTTTGGGCACCATCAATCCTTCATCCTCACAATTGCCTGCTAGGACAACACCAGGCGTGGTGGAAGGCACTAGATGACACGTCCGCATCAATGAAGACCTCAACCAGAAGCTGCCAAGACTCAATACCTAGCTACTCCAACAACTCAACGTGACAATTTAGTATCTATAAAATTCATGTGCGGGAGAAGCAATGCTCATCAAGAGAAATCTTCAGCTCTGAAGTGAATTACAAATATAACCGGGGCTCCCTGAACCATTTGATCCTACAATTTCTATAGGACAAATGGTCAGCATGTGGCTGACGAGTTTAGAGGTGTACTTAACTACTGCTGAGATCAACAACGCCAAAAAGAGTATTGACCTCGTAGCCTCGCTTTTGTGTGGCACAATACTGAGTTGGTGGTTTGATCTAAAGACCATCCAACTGTAGCATGAGTCTAGTAGAACTGGATAAATGGCTTAAACAAAATCTCTCACATTGTTGAAAATAGGCCTACTACCTATCAAGCACATCAATTCATCATGCCATGACCCCCTGACTCCAGCAGGAAACTAGATGGACTTCACGCGCACCACACTCACCTACTTTGGAAAAATGAAGAAGACATCTGACTGACGGTATAGGCTTCAAGGCTTGTGACAGCAATCCAACGTGACAAAGTACACGCGTTGCTAATCACCGGCAGTGACCTCGTCCCTAACGAGCTCTGATTCTACTAGAACAAGGGCCTCAAGAGCGACAATCCGTGAGGGATCACCATAATTGACATCGAATACGACCTCTCACAGATGATCGCAGGAGCCAATTGAATCGATGTAGCATGCGAGAACCCATGCTTGTTGCTTAAGCTGCCCCCTGAGTCTGCTGCACTAGAGCCTAAGTCTGAGAGCTCTCGTGTTTGTTGTTCAGAACTACACGCACCAGAGTTAGTGCCAGACAACAGCTAAAAACTGGAATTGACTGATTCAAAACTGAGAATGAACAACAATGGGAGACCCATCCAAGAACTAGCCTCCCCCTAGCTCTATTGAACTTGTTACTCAGCTTGCCAGCCAAAAAGAAAAAGTTCTTTTTTGGCAGGCAGGGTTTTCTCGGTGAGTCTTGCCAAACGGCCGACAGCCCAAAACCCGGGCATCGTCCTTTTGCCTGAAAATTGGACCATATCATAATACCGCCACTACAAACGTAGTCGTGCGGTCAAAATCAGCTAGAAAAACAACAATCAAGATTTATGGCCGCCTTATCCCTGGCGGCGTCCAAGCTAGTCCCGGGTACCAACAGTGCCCGAAAATCATGAAACTTTGACCCTATGCATAACACAACTCTGCGAATGCAACAGTGCAATCAGATCCCTCACTAGACACATGCAGAAAGAATATGCGGCGACAAAGACTATAGGTGGCATGACTTCCAAGGAGGTATGCTAATGGAGCTGAGCACGTTGGAGGGAGGAGGCTCCAGCAAACTGCGTGTAGGCCTAAGTGTGCGTCGGCCTCACCAAACTAAACTTCATAAGCATCGCATCTAGCTATCAGACATTTGCACATCAATGTACACAAGCGAGGGGGACACAATAGAGCACAGTGAGAGATGCGTGAAAACCAACATCCCCCATGACTCACAGGCGTAGTGCACATAGACGGACAGAGAACATAGAGATGAAGCAGGCAAGTGAAGAGAGAATAATAGAGAGAGAGAGAGAGAGAGAGAGAGAGAGAGAGAGAGAGAGAGAGAGAGAGAGGGAGAGAGNGAATGCTCTGCCCCTTGTGGAGGTATGACCCCTAGATCCGTTGTAGTGTGACTCACCTATGCTCTGTCTCTTGTGAGATATGACCTGTGAGTACACCATGTGGGTGAGTGGTTGCCTTGGCCATTTTGTTGATTTGGCCAAGTGAGAGGTCATGAGTTCGATCCTGGCCCCATGCATATCTTGTTTGCTCTGGAAGTTTCCAAGAAAGAAAGTCCGTAGCTTCTTGGACGCTACATGGTTGGTCTGTCATCTTGACACTGGGATGCTTATGTGTCAAGCCCACAGTGCAAGTCTATTGGTGACGTGGCTGGTTCAGGCCACTTCCCAAGAATGTGCTTTTGAGTTCTAGGACTGGACATACAACTATAAAAGGACTTCTCTTGCATGCTGATTAATCAACCCTTGCTTGATGCTCTCTTGCATATTGACGACTTGAGCTCTTCTTGAGATGTAATGCAAAGGCGTTAGTACTCTTGAAGGTGAAGTGTATGCCTGATTAAGTTTGGGGTGCATGACACATGTCAACAAAGGAAGAAGGCCTAAAAACCTTTGTGAGCTTTTCGGTTTCGCGGCTTCTCTGCCAAAGGTGGTTAGCTCAGAAGCTAACAAAGGATTATGGGCCCACACCTCTGGTTAGGGAAGTTTCACGCACGCAACCGCTAAGGTCACAAGCAGTGCGGACGCCTTCGCTCTCACCCAACTTCTCTGTTTGCAGGGCAACATCAGCAGGAGGGGAATGCAACACATATGCACCTTTCTACCTTGGGAGCTGACATCAGCCTACATCAGCCTACATCTGCTTGGAACGGCCAACGTGAAGAGGGGAAGCAGTTTCCTCTTCTCACCAACAGCCTACAGCGACCACAAACACAGGTTCATCGGCATCAACAACAGGTGCAGCAGCTGTAGCAGTTGTAGTTGTAGGGATGGCAGGGAGAGGGGAACCAGGGAATCATTCGCCCATCCTCAAGTTTGATGGAGAGGGGTTTACACTCTGGAAGTGGTAGTTTGAGATCATCAAGGATGACAGGGATCTGCTAGGATATCTTGACGGAACTATCCTAGCACCGAAGGAGGAGGGTGCTGACCTTGTGGCATGGGTCAAGCTCAACAAGAAGGCTCTCGCCATTCTTGTGTCCTCCATACAACCTTCCATCCTTTCCCACATCAGCGGTTGTACAGTGGCAGCCGCGGCATAGGCCAAACTCGGCAAGGTGTTTCAGTCGTCCTCACTTGCCAACCGTCTCTTCATTCTACAAAACCTCATGAGCATGAGGCTTGGTGAAGGGGACGAGAGACTTCATCTCTCTTGCTCCATGTAACAAGAACTTCAGAGTCGCCAACGGCAAGGTGGAGGCAGCTGAGGGGATTGGTGACAAGCTGGTCACAGTGGGTGTCAACGGTGGAGATTCCAACCTCAAGCTAGAGGGGGTGGTCTACTTGCCCTCCTTCACAGCCAACCTGCTCTTCGTCTCTAAGATAACTGACCATGGCATGACAGTGGTCTTTACAGAGAAGGAAGCGGTGATATTTCCTACCAAGGATATCAACATCTCCTACTCTACCAAGAAGGTTGTCGCACAAGTTCCTCGTGTTGATGGACTCTACGTCTTGTAGACCAAAACGACAACTTCAACGGCTGAATCTTTGGTGGAGAGTGACGATGAGGAGAGCAGCGATGCAGACTCAGATGAGGAAGAACATGTTGGAGTAGCGGAAGCAGTGGTAGCAGATGATTCGGCAACAAAACCGCAAGCAAATGCAGCCATCGGGACTGTTCATTCTAGCCTGTGCACATCCTCCAAGAACCTGTGGCACAAGCGCTTTGGGCACGTGGCTCATCGCACATTGGAGCTCATGGGAAAGTAGGAGCTAATGCGTGGGATGGAGCTAGGTGATCAGGTGGAGGGAGCGGAGATCATGTGTGAGCCATGCCTTTAAGGCAAGGCGAAAGGGAAACCCTTCAAGCGCAATGACATGCGTGCTCTTGCACCTCTTGATCTCGTCCACTTTGACGTATGTGATCCCTTTTGCATACTATCAAATGGAGGCAGCAGGTACTTTCTCACATGCATTGACGACAACAGCCACAAAATCTGGATATACTTTCTCAAAAAGAAAAGTGAGGTGAAGGAGAATCTGCAGGCCTTTGTCGCTATGGTTAAGCGACAGAGTGGAAAGAAGGTGAAGGCATTCAAGACGGACAATGGGGGAGAGTACGAAGCTTGCAGGGAGTGGCTCAAGACACAGGGCATTGAACAGCAGAAAACTACACCCTACTCACCTCAAAGCAACAGCGTAGCAGAGAGGATGAACCAGACGCTCCTAGGCATGACAAGGTGCATGCTCTTTGACGCCAAGCTTCATCCTAGGTTCTGGGCTGAAGCAGTACGTACGGCTACCTACCTTGTGAACGTCACACCTGCAGCAGCTCTACGAAGGAGAGGCAAGAAGAACCAGACACAGCAGTTGAAGACGCCTTAAGAAGCATGGTTAGGCAGGAAGCCGGACGCCTCCCATCTCAAGTTGTTCGGTTGCACCGGGTTTGCCAAGGTCCAGGCCGGTGAGGGCCCTAGAAAATTTGATGCAAGAGCGCAAAAGTGCATTTTCATCGGCTATGACACCGCCCACAAAGCTTATCGACTGTGGGACCAAGGAGCCAAGAAGGTCATTTGCAGCAAAGACGTGGATTTCCACAAAACGTCTCTGAGTAAGGGAGAGCATCTCAAACTCAAGAATGCTCCAAACAGGGAGAGTGGCTCACTCTCCTTGAAGAGGGAGACGAAGTACCAGCACAATGGCATGGGATAGGTGCTACAACAAGGAGAGGAGCTCATGAAGATGACTCGGAGGAATCAGACTCTGATTCCGACGTATCCAATCCTCCGGAACATGAGGAGGATGCCTCTCCCATCATCAACGACGAACCAGACCTCCAGCCTCCACATCAACAGCACCAGCCAGCAGGTTTAAGGAGCAGTTCACACCTCAAAGTACATTGGCAGCATTACGACGCAGATAGGGGTGAATGGACAGGCTTCAACTATTCATTCTTGGTTCAAGAGGAGCCAACGTTTGTCGCAGAGGCACTCACTCGGCCTGACAAAGCATAGTGGGACGAAGTAATTCGTAGTGAACTCAGCTCTATTGAAGAGAATGGGACATGGTTGCTGGTGGACAGACCTTCCAGGGCTCACGTTGTGGGGTCCAAGTGGGTGTTGAAAGTAAAAAGGAAACAAGATGGCAAGATAGACAAGTACAAGGCACGAGTGGTAGCAAAGGGGTTCTCCCAACGGCCTGGCGCAGAGTACAATGAGACCTTTGCTTCAGTTGTGACGTTTGCCTCCATCCGTTCAATGCTCGCCATTGCTGCTGCCGAGAACATGGAGGTCCACTAGATGGATGTCAAGGCAGCCTTCCTTTACGGCAAACTTGACAAGGAGGTATTGATGGAGGTTCCGAAGGGGGTTGATGCTCCTGAGGGCAAGGTGTGCCGATTCGTGAAGGCACTCTATGGGCTAAAACAAGCGCCAAGACTTTGGTACCAGGAGATGGACACGTTCATGGCCAAGGAGTCCTTCATGCACTGCAACAATGACCCTGGTATGTACGTGCATGAGATTGACAAAGGGACTATGTTGGTCGCCTTGTACGTTGATGACCTGATTCTATGCTCCTCTTCAACGTAGCTGCTAGAGGATCTCAAGGGGCAGCTGAGTAGCAGATTCGAGATGAAGGACATGGGTCCTCTTGACTTCTATCTTGGAATTGCCATCAAGCGCGACAAAGCAGCAGGTACCATCAGCCTGAACCAGACAAAATACATCGACTCCATCCTCAAATGATACGACATAGCAGATTGCAAACCTGCCAGCACACCCATGAGCTCGGAGTGCAAACTCTCCACCTCCATGTTGGGCATTCCATATCAGTCTGCAGTGGGCTGTCTGATGTATGCCATGGTTGCCACCCGACCAGATATAGCCCATGCTGTTGGGCAGGTGAGCCGGTTTGTGGTCAATCCCGGCGCACTTCATTGGCAGGCCGTGAAGCGCATCGTGCGCTACCTTCAGGGGACGCGACACGTGGGGCTCCAGTTTGGAGGCATTGTTGGATCCGCATTACTCCATCTCATCTGCTACACTGATGCTGATTGGGGAGGGAATATCGATGATAAAAAATCTACCTCCAGCTTTGTGTGTATGTTGAATGGAGGTTCAGTCAGTTGGTCAAGTCGCAACCAGGAATGTGTCTCTCTGTCAACAGCTGAAGCTGAGTACATCGCCTTGGCTGAGGTGTGTAAAGAGATGCAGTGGCTATGAAGCTTGCTATCTGAGATGAAGGCACCACAGGCAACGGCGACGGTCATCAAGATTGACAACATGAGCGCCATTGACATGTCAAAGAACCCCGTCCTGTCTAGGCGCACAAAGCACATTGAGATCCGCTACCACTACGCTCGAGAATTGGTCTACAAGGGCACAGTGGAGCTCGAGTATGTCGGTACCAAGCTCAACCGGGCTGACATGCTTACAAAGCCACTGGACAAGGATCTCCACCAGGCGGGCAGGCAAGGTATCGGCATGGTTAACGCAAGTGATGAAAAATGATGATGGTCACTGACGCAAGGTTCAAGGGAGAGATTTGTTGAATGCTTTTGCCCCTTGTTCAGTGTTGTATGACGGATCAGGAATGCTCTGCCCCTTGTGGAGGTATGACCCCTAGATCCGTTGTAGTGTGACTCACCTATGCTCTGTCTCTTGTGAGATATGACCTGTGAGT
>SZWC01029241.1:3322-26508 GCA_023375785.1 Penium margaritaceum
CCCCCCAAATTACATGAACTCCCTGCTACCATCAACAAGTGTTTCAAATGTAAGTGGAGGCAAATAGTTTTAATTTAAGAGAAATTTTCTGCAGTGTGCTTTGTTTTCCATGGATGCGTTCTAAGAGGAGATACCATGTATCGCCACAGACGTTCACATGCAACCAATAAAAGTAAATCATTGCATTGCGGTTTTTTGCATCTTGCACTGCGTGTTCTGATTTTGAAAGACACCCTGAGGCTCATCTCGAGGAGCCCCAAAAGCCGATGCTGATACGGCTGACAGCAAAGAGCATGCCACAAAAAACAGCCACAACATTCCAGGCACACAGGTTCAAACTAGTCAGACTAAGCAACATGACAACAATGTTCACCATTAGAAGGGTCATGAGCGTATACGACTTGAATATGGGCCCTTCGGAGAATTGAAGGTGCAAGAGACGTTTGATAGAAAAAGAAACCCGATTCATGGTCAGCATGCTCATTGAATAGGAGAGTGTTTTTCGCATGGTGCTTGCATTATTTATTCGCATGGTGCTTGCATTGTTTGTAATTTAGGCCACAAGAATAGCAGTACAAAGTTTCCACTATGAGGACGGTGTGGGTCTTGTTGAAGTCATGAAATTTGAGGCCTGCAGGCCATACATTTAGCCGCATGTTGTCATGTGGGAGGCCTTCTTTCTCCGATCAAACTGCGCCTGCAATGTTCTGCATGCAGGAGGGCACACATCCAAGTTGAGTGTTGAGTAGTCATAGTCCCCCTCCTTAACCCCTGGCGCAAGCCGACTCAATGCAAGATTCTCACTACTACCGGATGCACATGAGCAGCGAACACAAATAAACAATCAACACACAACCTGACCTTGCAGGGTGGCGATTAAACACCCAGGCAGTTTTGGCCCTGACCAAAGCCGACGTGGTATGAATAGTCAAGATCATCTATAGTGATGCCACATCATTGTAGAATGCCACTGAATAGGTGCACCCATCACTGGCTTCATCTACGCTTCCATCACATCCTCGGTTTGGTGGAGAGAACACGGACCACAAGTTTGAATCCTAGGATTCCAACCCATTATGAGGTAGTGATGGATTGCCAGTCCCATTTTTCAGTCAAAAGAAGTATTATTTTGGACAATGGAGACCAAAAGTCACATATATTTCAAGAAAGCACGCAAATCGGAATTAAACTATGCGGTGCATGAGAAAAAAATATTGACAGTGCTATCTAGAATGCCGACAATGTGTCATCCGCACCAACCACCACGCCCTCACACATCTCAAGACTCAACCAAATCTGAGCTGTTGACAAACTCGACGGATGGACTTCCTTGAGTCTAACTTTGACTATGACATCGAGTACCAGATGAAAATCCAGAAGATGCTTTTATGGTGACCAGACTTGATGGCCAAAACTAGTACATTGCTTGTCAAATGAGACCTGTACCTCGTGAGGCTGTTCGCAAGGAGTTACGAGGAGTTTGGCGGGTACGTCAAGATAAAGTTATGGTTTAAGGACACCTACTTGCGACAATGATTCACTCATTAAGTCGTCGTACCACCAAATACGGATCTATAAAGGATTCTTCTACAGGAATGCCAGAATACCGGTCTCGGAGGACACTTTGGTGAGGACAAGACGTTGAAGGAGCTATCATTATGTGAACTGTGCGAGACCTGCCGGTGGCACAAATCTTGTCGCACGAGGCCACCGAAACTGATTCAATCTCTCCCTATTCCAATGGAGCTGTGGGTCGATATCAGCATGGACGTTGTAATGGTAGTGCCTTCCACCCATGATTGGTCTGACGCCATCCTTGTGGTAGTGGACAGATTTTAAAAAAAGTCGCACTTCATCCTGACAACTATCGTCAACGACTATCGTCACCAGTAAAGGAACAACATAGTGTCAAGAGCAATCCGCGTGGTGCGGTCCCGACTTTTTTCTGATTGTCTCTAGTGGTTCACGACTTCTGTTTTTGGGCAAATCTGAGACTGAGCGTGAGCTTTCTGGTCGCCTCACGCTATGTGAGCAGGCAATTAGAGAAAACCACTTTTGTGAAGGGAATAACACGATTTTTCTTTAGTTTATTGTACATAAACATGATCACAGAATTTATAGGGCTAGTCAATGAAATTCTCAACGCACCAAACCGCACGCGATTCGGCCAAGCGTAGCCCAAGTTACGCTTGCCGAAGCGCAGGTCTCACCCACCACAAAAGCCTGACTCTGCCACTCGCCGTGGCACCTTCCTTCACATGCAAAGCGCCTTTCCCAAGGCGCAGATCCCATTGCACGTGATGTATGGGTTCCCTGCACTGCTTCCACGTACCCTACCTACTTTTGGGTCGAGTTTGGTGATGGGGTGTGACGAGGTTTGAAACCTGTCCGTGGACCCGAGCAACAAAATGTACTACTGAGTTTCGGACGCCGAGCCAGGATTTTGGCTATGTCCCTCAGTAGCAACCTGCACTACAGGATCCGGTGGATGATCCACCGGATCAGGTGGATCATCCACCGGATGCCTCGGCAGGCCTTCCAGAGCAATTGCTCCAGATGGTGTTTTTTTCTACTCGGTCCGGTCAATAATCGACCGGATTTTGAGTCGCAGCCGGCTCCCAGAGCCGTTGCACACATCCCAACTTTCGAAGGCCATATCTCCCTCGATACTTGTCTGATTCTGGAAAAATAACTTCCACCAGATTTAGCGGCTCGTCACCTTTGTGGAGCAATCATCCATTTTAGGATCCAAGCAATTCTAGAGTCGCCATATCTGCCGGCACGGAGTTTCCTCTTTCTGGCGGCTCGTCGGCGCCTCCCGGCGCCGCACTTGGACATGCGGAGGGGCACTTTTTCAACACATAGCTCTTTACAAACCATCATGCGGTCCCACTAAGTGCCACGTGCAATCATTATCAATAGAGAATGCTGCTTAATTAGCCATTTTTGGCACAAACTGATGACACGCTACAACAATTGGGTCTTGCTATAAATGGCGTTCAATCCACAAACCAACGGGCAAATGAAGCGGACCAATAGAAAGCTTGAAAAACTCCTCCGTACTAATGCAATTCCCATGGAACTGATTGGACAGCAAAACTACTCACCGCTAATCTTGAATACAACTTGGCAACTTCCATTGCAACAGGGAAAATCCCGACTAAAGAGGTCTACCAAAAACTCCCCACCACACCGCCAGGACTACAGAACCGAAGCAACATTCCTACAGTTGACATCCAATACCATGACTTTTTGTGTTTCTAGGATGAAACACACCAGGTCCTTCCAAACACACAAGTGGGGTGAAGCAAGCAGTGTACCGAAATTACATTGATGACATCTTCAATGCTGGTGATTGTATCCTCCTCAGCTTGGTGAACATCAAGCTACGTGGAATGGACTTTGCAAATCTCAAACCCTGATGTTTGGGACCATTTAGGATCAACTAAACCCCGTGTCGTTCAACTTCGCCTACAAGGCAGCATGGTAACTCATCCTATCTTTCATGTCAGGACACTCAAGCACTACTGAGACCCCAACAAGAGATTCCGTGGCAGAGATGTTCCTTCTCTGCCTCGAATTCAGGTGGACGGATTCATGGAGTAAGTGATTGAGGACATCCTCGGACATCAACGTCGAGGTTAAATGACCAAGCATCTCGTCAAGTGGCATAGCTATGACACTACGCATAACAGCTGGGAGCCCTAAAAAAACCTCCAAGATGTCAATCCTCTGATTAACGGCCACTATAGGCGTCACCGATCTATGTCTGCTCAAGCCTTGGGGCGTCACGGCTATATTTAGGGGAAGTGTTACCTCCCTAATGTACACGAGTCCCTTAAGTCTGTGATTGGGTACATCTTTCATTGCATTTGTGGCCCACTAAGCGACAATTTTGGGATTTTTCCGCCGTCAGACCAGGGGTTCTTTGCAACTTGCGTAAACCTTGAGTGTTCCATTCTCAAGGAGTCTGACACATTCAACTAATTTATAGAATAGTCGACAGAAGTATCGCAAACCGTATCGACATTCTGATACTATTCAGTCGACTTCTTGACGGTTTTCAAATTCTATGAATCGCGTCTTGATATCCTTGACACCCCCCGACTTCTCGGCAGAGTTTCTTGAAGAGGCCACTGACGACCCACCATTGTGTGCATCACTCGACCGGAGCATCCAAGACCTGTTCATGTCTGTGATCATGGTATGATCCATCACACCTGTGATTCCCTCTTGTCTTGCTCCACATGATTTTTCCTACCACAGTGTACACAAGATTATGTGGCTGACTGTACTGGAGCTCCTTTCACGTGATGGGATACATGCGTGAAATATCCTTCCCACTCTAACAGCAGCAGCAGTTTCCCAAGCAGTGGCTCTCAGCCACCTGACGTTTTGTCCTTGATGACTCTTGCTCATGGGAGATCTGGCCCTTAGACACTTTCAGATGCCAAGGCCATCTCCAAACCTGTGTGTAGTTGTGGAGAATTAACTTCTTTGACAGGCCGGTTGCTGATCCTCAGGGTGCCACCTGACCAGATTGGTTCAGTGTCATGGTGAGTAGCCTCCCTCAACTTTATGCCAAGAGGTCGGGCTCAACCCCCGAGTGGCAACATTAGGTTGATTCGCTTCTTGCATGCTCGACACCATGCTCATCGACTCTTGCTGTCTAAGTCCAACGTCTCTCTCTTGGTCGTTTCTAACTCTTGAGCAAGGAATTGTAATCTCCTCTACAGCCATTGCGCACCTCACATGAGGCTCCCCCATGACCCCGCATGCCTAATGTGTGAAACACATGGTCTCAGCACCCCAACATAGTAACTACTGGTATAAGAGCCCATGGGAGGACACAACCTCCTTGCATTGCCAAGACCTGAGACATGTGGGTCCTTCCACCAATCAACGACAGTCTGCCGCCTCTGCCAGCCTCAACTCTCTGTCCATCCTCCTCTAGCTGTCATGCTGAGGTTTCAGCTACAGTGAAGGAAAGTGCCAAGCCGCCAGCACCCTTCCGACCTAATCCTTGGTTGCAAAGCTTCCCACCCCTGCACAGTTCAAGCATAGAGTAATTTTACGCTGGCAGCAGTACTGTGAT
The DNA here is from genome assembly GCA_023375785.1 of Penium margaritaceum. Classification (NCBI taxonomy): domain Eukaryota; kingdom Viridiplantae; phylum Streptophyta; class Zygnematophyceae; order Desmidiales; family Peniaceae; genus Penium; species Penium margaritaceum. The sequence goes on from SZWC01029241.1 coordinate 8,418, forward strand.
CGCGCTACCCAAGGCATCGGAAACAACATTGCGGCTACACTGATATCGGTGCATTGCCTCTCTCCTGCCTCCAATGCTGGACACTCTCATACTCCTGCAGGTCTTCTGCGTTGTAGCTTTTTGCTGAAAGTATTGCCAGCACTACATCACCTCAGGCATCAGCAAAAACATTTTGTGCTGCCCCTGCCATCAGCATCATCTCTCTACTGACTTGTCAACTGTGGCTCTCCACCTTCCAACACTACATCACTTGAGGCATCAGCAGCATTGTGTGCTACCCTGCCACATGCATCACCTCTCAGCTGGTTTGGCAGTTACAGCTCTCCACCTTCTAGCACGTCTCGTGCACCACAGACCCTCTTTTCTTGAACCCTAGTAGCGCTTGAACGCTTGCGGCAATTTGATGCAGTTGCTGTGAAAGGAATGGCACAACTGCTGCAAAAGCGCATGCAATCTCAGTGTTGCGTTCATCTCAGGCTGCGTCTAACCTGATGGTAAAATCAGTTGACACTGACCGATCCTCTGACCTCCACCTTGACCCCGAGGAGGGGGCCTCACACACGTAGCCACACTGAGACGTCAGCACCCGACAACCAGTCGGTATGGTCGGGCGAAGAGAATGCTGACGTGCTGCTTTGGCTACAAAGGCTCTCACCTCGCCACTGGCATGAGGACGTCCGTTTGTTGAGGAGGCAAGAGACCGCACATTTGACTCCTTGCTGTACATTGCCGAGCCTCTCCCAGGGTCTCCTCGAGGTATGCATCCCTCTGACCAGCAACCACATCCTGATAGCGCTTCCGAGTCCCTAGCTAGTGTAGCCAGTGAACAAGATCAACCCAGAAGCATCCCATTGCTTCATGCATATGCTGACTTCTCAACCTTGCCGAAGCAGTTCTTGATGCAGCTACAGGTGCTGTGCTGCTTTCCCTGCTACAACCAGAGCCAACAGGGCTCCCACAGGTGCCGCCGTCGAGAGAGCCACAACTGCATACACGGAAGCAGCCGCCTCTCACTCTCTCCCCACAAGAGAGGTTTCCAACATTGTGGTGCAAGTTACAGTAGCCTCATAAGCAGTCGCTACAGCTGCTGCCACGGCTGCGAACACTGCCTCAGGTGCAGTTAGCTCCATCCACTCTTCTATAGCAGCTGCAGTTTTTTTTCCCTCAAAAGAGCCTCGTGCTATTGCACACCACACCAGGAAAGGCATGCTGCTTGCATCCGTAGATGTAGTAGTGCCAGGTGCCACAGTGAGAGGGTTGCTTTGCTTTACAATGACTATCACAGCATACTTGTCCATCCTCGCATCCATTGCTACCATTGTCCTACCACTCTTCTCCGTTCTGCCTCAACGCTAACGTGATGATAATCTACCTCTTCCCTCATCCTTTTCATATTCTTTTTACATAATTTCATGCACATCATGCTTGAGAATGCATAGACTGTTGAGGCACTACAGGCAGCACTGCATGAAGCACAGGCTAACAGGCGTGAGATTCAGGATGAGCTTCAGCGTGTGGTTGATGCCAAAGTAGAAACGGTAACAGCTGTAGCAGAAATTTTCATGGAGATTCTACACTCAATTCATGCATTTACTGGTGTTGTGGGTGTTGCGGATGCTGGGAAGGGAGGGAATGTTGTTGGCTCTAAGGCCACTCAGGAACTAGGGGGAGCTGCCTCCGACCTGGGATTCACAGCTACAGGTGGATCAACTAGTAATCCACCCCTTGGCTACACTCTCACCCCCTCTCTCCCTCCTTGACAAAAAAAAAAAGATTTTGAGACCTTTCCACCGCACTTCACACCCAAATTGACCATCTGTTCATGGGAAATGCGGTTCACCTCCTGGGTTCGAGATGAGCTCCTATGGGAGTACTATTTCCTTACTGACCCCACCGTATCTCCAGCTTTTGCTCCGTCTGAGTCTGATGCTGCATGTAGTTTGTGGATCATGATCATTGTGGATCTTGATGGTCTCCTTGATGACACTAGGACCTTCAATTCTAGTGCAACACGTCGTACCCATACTGACCCCACTGGCGCATACACAGTCATTTGCCACTGCAAAACCATTAAAGGTCATGTAGCTCAAAGTACCCTTACTATTCACTTCATGCATGGAAGCAAATGAGTCCCGCAGCCTTTGCCTTCTCTGTGAACTTGACAAGGCCACCCCTGGCAAAACTCTCCACACGTCTCTCTATTGTGGCTGGTCTCATCCCTGAACTTTCTGACCTGTCAGTACATGTCCCTCCCACTGAACTCAAGTGTCTTGCCCCTCAGCGAGTGCTACCGAGCTCACCTTCCAGCATCAGTTCAAAGATTGGTGGGAAAATATCCAAAAAAAACACCTCCATCATACTGCGATGGTTGCTACGGCCAAACCATCTCCTTCTGCCTCATCTTCATCCTCCTCTGCCTCCACATCTGCCTCCTTAGCAGCCATATCCCACCCGCACTTGTGGTAGGCCATGACCATGGAGGCAGCAACTGGGGCCGAGGCAAGGGTCCTTGTAACAAGAGGGCTGGTTTGGCCCTCCCACCTCGCAATAGCGAGGGGGTGGTTTGCAACCACCCATCGCTAAAGCGAGGACTGTTGCCGGCGGCCTACCACTCGCCGGACACCCACCGGCTAGCCACCAACCACAGATCAAGCTGGTGGCTCAATCCGATGCTTAGAGGCCATGATGGCCTCAAGGAGAAAGCCTGTTCCCTTGTGTCTTCATCCCTACTTGCCCTTTTCTTCAGCAAGTGCATGCGAGGACGAGGGCTAGAAGTGAGCCAGAGAGACACGAGACAAAGATAAAATGTCTGTGCAAACTTTCTAAATGTGCTTCGCATGCGACAATTTTGTATTGTCACGCCAAAAACAAAACTTGAGTTTGTTTAGTCTCTAAATCCAAGTTTTAAAAATAGATAACTTGTGTAAACTCATGAGCTTGGAGAAAGAACTCCCTTGTTTAAGACTCAAAATGAGAGGGCATATAAAAATGGAAATGGGGCTCTGGAGTCTCAAAGTACTTGAGCTTCTCTGCACAGGTCATTGATGATGATTGCACCCAGAGTGACGTACAGGGGAAAATCCCTTCAGCAAGCTCTGAATGCCATTCTACAAAATCCGATGAGGACTGTCGCAAAGGAGCAAGAGTCACAGCCGTTATTGTGGTTTTTGGAGCAAGATGACCATGACAACCAGCTCCGTGACGGTTTTGGCTACTAAAAGATAGATAAAGCTCCAACGGTAGCTACAGCAACAACAAAAACACCACTGGGGAATATGGGCTTAACTGTTTAAAAAACTGTAAACAGTACGAAAAAGCTCTTTAAGAGCTCTATTTTTGTTTTTCCAACTCCTCCCAACTTGTCCCCATCCCAAGGGAGATATGTAGAATTTTGGTGGATGGGGTGGGGAGTGCCCACTTCCAAACCACCAATTTTCCTCCTCTTTTTAAGACTACCTCCTCCTTTCTTCAACAAAAAATTTGGACTGTACTCCTTCCAAAGTCCAGAGAATCTCACAACCTGAGAGCACACCAAAAAAAGAAAAGTGATACTTTTGAGAATTTAAAGGCCTCTCCATCACCGTGGGCACAAGGGAGATGCCTCCAAGGAGTCCAAGAAATACAAGGAGACAAGATAGGAGACACGAGGAGTGAGGGATGAGTGTGTGGAGGTACAAAGTATAGAATATAGTTGCTCCCCTTACCTCCTCGCTTTTTGTGCAGTGCTCAACTTCTTGTGTCCCCTTTGATTTTTTCTTTGTTTCTTTTATTCTAGGTGCTATAGGTTGCCTAGTTCTGCGAGTCACCGCCTCGGAGGAACAGCTTCAAATCTCATGTGGTTGTGTTGACTATGGTGACATAGAAGAATAGTAGTTTTCTTCCATGTGATTGTGCCAACTGTGGTGGCCTAGGATAATAGAAATTCTTACCGTGTCGTTATGCCATTTGCAGTGGCCTAAAAAATTACAATTAATTCTATGTTTGTTTCAATGATTGTGAGAGGAAGGATCCCAAGAAAGGAAAAGAATATGTTGGGTTCATGAACGATGCTCACACAAGGGGTATGTGCTAGTTGCAGATCTTGGCAGCATGGCAAGTGCCGGTCCATCAAAGACCAACAAGGACAAGGTGGCGATGGTCTCACCACACGCCCTCAATGAACTCAATATTTTGAAACTTGCTGCTGTGAGCATAGTGGTCAAAATAACGCCAACCGTGTTGCTGATGATAACCCACGCTTAACTCGGTGAAAACGAGAAGCATGTCACAGATGAAAATTTGCTCAATGACCACATTGACGTGCATGTGGGAGAATTATATGCAATGGAGGATGCAATCTGAGACAACAACCAGAACGTAAAACCCAAAAAATGGCACATGTGATGGATATGAGAGTGCCAGAAAGTGACAAAAACAGGTTGCTCGATAGAAATCATCTGGCATGACAGTTGCATAGAGGATGTTTCACAGGTTCCAACGCACTTTAGAGAACTCAATACGGAGTCCGTTTGAGTGAGATATGGATTTCCAAAGTTTGGACATCATGGGTCGGGTTCAAGTGACGACCTGAGTACTGTGAGCTCAAAAGGCGGCAGGATTATTGGCCAGGACGGCTGAGAGCGGCCTTCATGGAGAAAATGCGGCTGGAGGACCTCCAAGAGACTTCGAGGAAGGTTCAGACCACGATTGTTGGTCGTCCAAGTGGTGTGAGACATAATTCTCTTGCGTGACAAGGTGACTGCCGCTCATCCTGCTAGGCTAGGAGAGTGTGTTAGAGGGTAGACTTTGACAGAGTGTATCTCAGTGCTCCCTAGGCCAAATGAGGCATGTAAGGGCTTGTTAGAAAGCTGTGACAATGTAATTTCTCACTCAAGAGTCGATTCAGACATTCGCGTCCTCTGCAAACCTACATTTGCTTCCATAATTTCTGTCTGTGCAACCTGCAACCCCCTCTCACAAACAGTTGGTCCTGCCTAGGCGGCTCTTAGTGAGCCTGAGCACCTCCCTGAGGGCTGCCCCAGTTTCCATCAACATCATCATTGATGAAAAAGGTGACGAGGATCACAGTTATCACCATTGTCCTATGGCAATTCAAGCTGGTCACTCGCGAAGGGCAAGGTTTTGCGGATCGGTGTTAATTCCTTCTCGCGGAAGTAGTCAGGCCCGCCACTTTGCAACAGACTCCGGGAGGCCTGTGTTATCATTTGCGTCCTCCGCAGGTGCCTCTGCAACTCGTGGTCTCCCTGTCGTCCATTGATTCTTGCTGTGACGATGCGAGATCGCGCGGAAGTGCATCACCCAACTTCCGCCATCGGCCTTGCATGCTTCTTCTCCCTACAGTCTTTGCTTCTCGCTCGACCGCACGGGTGCGGGAGCCAACATCCTCTCTCCTCCTCCGCGTGGGGAAGATGTGCCTTCCGCAAATCGGTCCACCCGTTCCGCGGAAGTCTCATCAACCTGCGGCCCCCTTCTGCCGTTGCGGAGAAAATCCTGTTAACAGTGCCTTTTCTCACAACCATGATGCCTTTTCTTGCAAGCCTGAGGCAGTCAATGGTAGAAAAGGTGCCAAAGTTGAATGCCCAGGAAGTTCAGACACAAGGTGGAAGATATTACAGCAAAGGAGATTAACTCTGCGCATCAGAAGCTTGTCAAGATGACCACCAACATTTTGGAGTGAGTCAACATGAGCATCAACAGTGGAGGTACAACATTATTCGGAGAAGTGGCGACGGAATTCTTTTTCTACAACGTGACTGCAATGGAAAATTTCTACATCAAATCAAGCATCATCGCGGAGGACATCTTCCTTCAAAAGATGGGGCTCCTCAGAGGCATGTATACAAACTGCACCCTCATTACGTGGACAAAGATGCACGGGATGTGTTTACATTTACAACCTACTGGTCCACGTTAGGCAAAACATCATGGCCCTTGACCATGATCATCAGCTACAACATCCGGCCTCTCATGAGGGAATCCACCGATGCGACGATGTAGACAAAGTGTTACACAGAGTGACCTAGAAGTGGTTGTAGAAGCTAGCGTAGAGTATCGTAGTTTTTTATGCCATGGCTAGTGGCAACAAGAACTTGCCAGCCTTGATGACTTTGGGACCGACCAGAAATACGTCATTCCTCTGCATTGTGGAGAACTTCCAAAAGGACGTGAAGTTGACCAATTAGCTAAGTTAAATGGAGCACGTTCTACATGTCCAGAAGGCTCCACTCAGGTAGTGGAGCGTCCTTGCCATGATGGGACTTGAAGTACGTGATCAAGGAGTGGAGTGCATAATAGCTATGGGGGGCTTTCTACACTATCATTTAGAAGAAATGATTCCAATGTGAGGAGGCGGATTGTGCCTTCTACAAGCTCAAGGAATTCAAACAGCTGGATAACTCACTCGAGTCTTACTTGAGCGAGTTCAACTCACTTGTGGAGAACGCCAAAAGCTTCAACCAAGAATGATGGGATCAAGACCTTCAAGCACCGGGTTACTTGTTGTAGGAGTATTTGTGTGATGGTCTTATCAGCAAGAGGCTGAAAAACAAGATCACCACAAAGACACTGGGCCAATATTAGACAAATTAGAGAGCATTGTGTGACTACATGAGTAATGTGTGTTTGGAAAACCCGAAGGTCTACTCAGATGCATCAATGAATGCACATGTGCAGCAAAGCCGCGCTATGCGGATGGACACAGCAAGGGTCAAAGTGCCAGCGGACGGAGGAATAGGTGAAAGACAAGCGGACCGCAATCCCCCTAGAGTGAGGTCCACTATACTACGATGCTACCCGCCCCGCTCCAAGGTAACGGAGATCTTGAGGTTTCAACAACGTGGATATTTTTTTAGACCATACAAGTCCTTTTGGAGACACTAGACCCTACGTGTTCCATCCTTGAACTCTGGAGGCTGGACGAGATAGATCTCTTCCTCAAAATTGCCGTTCAAGAAGGCATTGTTCACATCCATTTAGAGGAGCTATTCATGCTGTGTCACTTGAATCAACAAGGCCTTTGTCGTGGTGTACTTTGCAAGAGGAGCAAAGGTGGCATCAAATTCCACGCCTCGCACTTGGGAGAATCCCTTGGCTGTAAGACAGGCCTTGTAGCATTCCACGTATTCATCTGGTCTCTTTTTCCTTTGAAACACCTAGCGGGCCAGTATTGCTTTCTGACCAGATGGAACCTTCACCTTCTCATAGAATCCATGCTCCTCAACTACAGCAAGCTCTTTGTGCATATACTTTTCTCAGAGGGTTGCATCTGTGATGGAGCATGCTTGTTGCACTATGTTTGCCATGAGTGTTGTTCTGAGATGCCATGAGTGATGTTCTCAGAACAGCACTCATGGCAAACATGAGACCAATTCACTGATGAAACCTGGTGACATGCAACCAGCACCCACATGGAACTGAATGTCCTCCACTATGGACTACTTTTGCTTAGGGTCGGATCTTTGGCATCCCTCCTACCGGTCCGAGTCATCCGCGAGCATTGTGCACATGTGACCAGAATATAAAGACAATCAGAAGCTCTCATGACTGTCCCAAGTGCTGTTTTTATGGGTAGGAAACACTGAGAAAATCCCTCCCGCCACCTATTGGTTAACCACCACGCTAGTGAACTCTTCCATTGGTGTGGATGTTCATACTGTGGAAGGGAGGAGCAGAAATGGCAGCAGCAGCTGCTTTTGGGCCAGCACAGTTGCTGCGACAGCAACAGGGGTGGAGACAGCAGAAGGAATTGCAGAGATAATCAGACATTCATGTGTCGATGAAGAGTAGTTTTCTCAACCTTCATAGTGGCAAGGACAGGCCCGTCCTTCTCTGAAGTACCCTACTGACACTATTTAACGGCAAATTTCCATTCTTGTTAACGGCGAACATTTTCATGTTGTTTTGTCACAGAAGCCACAGTTTTCGTTGCCCCTGGCCACAGATAGCAGTATTTTTTTTTAAGTATGGATCGCTAGAGGCAAATTCGCCGACCGACATGCCGGCCTTGTTCTCCTGCCCATTTTTTTGTTGTTGTTGTAGAGTCGAACCTGGTTCCCGCTTTTGTGCTTTTTTTGTTGTATTTGGTTTATTTTTTTGCCCGCTTTTTTGGGACACTCTCCCGCACCTTTCGTGGTTGACGAAAAGTTCTTTTGGCAAGCGTCGGAATCGACTCCTGGACCAGTGGCTTCGGGTCCGTTGAGCGGTTTCCCTGTTGTAGGTGTAGTGCTCGCGTGAGAAGAGAGAGCGATCCCCTCTAATTGAGCGACTCGACGCCGCGCATCGATGGGCGAACCGAGCCGCACATTTCGAACTCTCAAATTCAAAGAAATTGAGCACACATGCACAGTGGCATCGACAACGGCTGACATGGAAGATCGTAGTGTCACGAGCTCACCAAAAAGCTACCAAAAAAGGTGCATGGATTATCGAAAATCGGGGAAGTTGTAGTGCATTTTGTGACAAAATTTTGTGCGGCTCGCTACCGAACCGAGCTCTACAAAAACCAAAAAAGCGCTAAAAATGTATACTGGACGAACCACATCTGGTCTGGTCAGGCGTCCACCGACACGCGGGAACAGGCTCAAACCCACGACAACAACCAAAAAAAGGGCCGAAGAACGAGGCCGCCATCTGCTCGCAAAATCTGCCGCGCCCACGAGTTCTCCCTCGCAAATGCGTGATTTGAAAGTTAGAATTTGATGGCGCAACACATGGAATGCACACGTCGACACCGCTTTGTACAGGCTCGCTCCACGTACCGCTTGAAATCCTACATTAGGATTTGAACGCCAACATTTTGGAAGAATTTGCTATCACGAATGACACTGATTTAGAATGAAGTTGTCTCGTGTGGCACAAATTTTCCATAAATGCTTCATACTTTCCCGATGAACAGTGTCAGTAGGGTGTTTCCGTGGCATTCCTGCAACGAAATAGAATGCCTGAACCCCAAACCGAATGTCCAGAAGAGTGACGCCGCTCTATCATGCTCGGAGATCGACTTGAGCACACAGACATCTTCACAAGGTACAGCGACGCTGTGCTCGAGCCTTTTACGGCCTCACTTCAACTCCTTCCTTGGGCACACCAGATCTTTCTCCAGGTGACTTTTGCCCGTGAGGCAGCCGTGGCTCATCAGGAGACCTCCCTTGCAGCAGCACTCATCCCATCCCCACCGACGCCCCTCGTGCAGACTCCTTCTCCATCCTCTGCCACATCCTCCTCCTCCTCATTCCCCCCCGATTGTACCGACTCAGACACAGGGTGTCGCGTTAGCAGCACAGGGGAAGAAGGGGTAACGGAGGCGCAGCTCGGGCCAGCAGCAATCACAGCACCAGTCGTCATCGGGCAGTAGCAGTGGACGCTCTGTCCACTGCTACAACTGTGAAGGCGCTCATCGCTACACCGAGTACCAACAGCCGCTCGACCGGGCGCAGATTACTCGCGGGCTCCAAGCTGCGCACGCACTACGGTCCACGTCAAGCAGCACATCCTCCGAACGTGCGGCGACCACGACCGCAGCAGTTCCTGCTTCACCACCGGTGACCAGCGGCGACCCAGAGCCACGTGACCACACCATCGCCGAGCTCCGCCACCTACTGGCACTTTGCTTTTAGGGAGGTGCAAGTGTGTTGTCACAGCCTGGTGATTCACAAACTGTCTCTCCGTCTTTCCTTATGGCTTGGGATGACTCGTGTGGGGGGGCACAGTCAGCATGTGATGACGATGGGCCTACCTGTATAGATTGGACTCATGAGTCTCACCTTTGTGCCCTTCATCGTTCTTCCCCACCTACTGCCGAGCGTCTTTCTGAGGCCGAGTGTTCTGTTACCCGTTGTACAGTGACGTCCTCCACTTGTGATTCTGGTGGCACTTGGATCATCGATTCCGGTGCCACTCATCACATGACCTGTCGTCGAAGTGATTTCGTTGTTCTCGGCCCTGTTGCATCTGTTCGTTCCGTCCGCAAAGGCTCTGGTCAGTCCTTAGCAGTCCAGGGTGTTGGGGTTGTGTGTTTCGATGGTCCGTCTGGCCCCTTGTATCTTTCTGAGGTGTTGTTTGTGCCTGACCTTGAGCTCAGTTTGCTTTGTGTACGTGCTTGCACACTGATGGAACTCTCTGTGGAGCACACTACAGACTCCGAGACTGTGACTGTTATTGACACTCAAAGCGTTGTTCTTCGTGCCTCTGTTGTGGATGACCAGTATCGTGTCTCTCGGACTTCTGCTCCTTGCTCACCCTCCCCTTCCGCTCATGTTTTTGTCACTGGTGTTCTATCTCCTGAGCACCAGCGATTGCTTCATCGCCGCCTGTGTCATGTAGGCTCCGACACTGTGGCAAAGCTCATTTGGACACAGCCCACCCTCAGTCTTGACGCGACTTCTTTCAAGAAGCCGCCCAAGACCGACTGTCTCTTTTGCTCTCAGGGTACGATGCATCGTTTCACCTACCCTGACTCTCGTTCACGTGCACTTTGCCCTCTCGAGTTAGTCCATTCGGACCTTCTTGGTCCCCTACCTGTCGAGTCTCGGTCTGATCGGGGTCGATATGTCCTGACCCTGACTGATGACTTCACCCGAATGTGGCAGGTCTACAGCCTGCGCCAGAAGAGTGACGCCGCTCTCGTGGTTTGCCTCTTGCTACTGATGGCTGAGCGTCTGTTCTGCCACATGCTGCACACCTTCCGCTCGGATCGCGGCGGCGAGTTTCTTGGCAAGATGGACAGCTTCTTCGTCGAGCACAAGATTTTCCATCAGGTTGCCGCTCGTGCTACTCCTCACCAGAACGGTGTCTCTGAGCTTTGGAACTACACTATGGAGGATGCGGTTCGTGCTATGCGGTCTGAGTGCGGTCTTCCAGAGTCATTCGCTTTTGAAGGCATCGCCTACATGACTTGGGTCTGGAACCGCCTCCCGCACAATCCTCTTCCAGACCACGTCATACCGTATGAGCTCTGGTTTGGCCACCGTGCCGACTTGCGCCTCACTCGCGTCTGGGGCGCCTTGGCTTCTATGTGGTACACCGAGGACCACCAGGGGTCCAAGGTCTCACTACGGGGTCGCTTGTGTGCTTTCGTCGGCATCTCCTCGCGGTCGAAGGCATGGCGTTTTTGGGATCTTGCTCGTCGTCGCATTATTGAGTCCCGCGACGCGCTCTTCTTCGAGTCCCTCACCTACCGTGATCTGACTTTGATCACGTTACTGTCCGTCACCCACGTTCCCACGTGTGAGGTTTCTGGACGGACGTGGGAGTCCGCGCCTGCGAACACCGCTCGTTGACTGATGTGTCCGTTCGAGCTCCCTCTACTTCTCCGGCTTTTGATGACCCAGCGATCATCGCTGTCGGTCCACACATCTCTCCTGCACCGCCAGCTTCTACCCCTGTCCCCTTGCACCCCACACGTACCCATGATCCTCTACCTGTGCGCACTCCTGTGACCGTACCGGTGTCCCTCGGCACTCCTACCTCTATGCGTGGACCTGCCTCACCTGCTCCTACTGTCACACAGAGCCCCGTGTCTCCCACACCCATATCTCCTCGCACGGCATCACGAGCTCCCTTGCCTCAGCCCTCCCCAGCTGCGATTGTGCCCGTTCCTTAGCCTGAGGTGCGCCCCTCGAGCCAGGGTTACTCCCGTGAGCCTGGCGGTCGTCTTCGACCATTGGACTCCGGAGCTCAACGAGCGTCTGCTCCTGAACCCAGGCGCTCCGCTCGCAGCATCACAAGTGGTGATCCCGGCACAAAGGCCCTAGGCCTGAGTGTCCGCACTGAGCACATAGAGGTACATCCAGCATGTCCCGTAGGGCACGACCTTGTCACTCGCGAGTTTCATATCACTTGTGATGCAGCAGCCAATCTTGTGGTCGTCAGACCTAGCACTAAGGTGTGCGCTCTTGTCACGTAGAGCTCTCCCTTGATGGCGCATGACCCGGGTACACTGGGGAAAGCTCTCTCGTCACATGATGCTAACGCTTAGCATGCTGCCTACAAGGATGAGCTTTGCTCCATCTGTGAGCACGGAGTTTACGAGCTAGTTGACCTTCCACCTGAAGGAAGGCTATTCAGGTCAAGTGGGTATTTTGCAAGAAAGTGAAGTCGGATGGCTCACTGGAACGCCACAAGGCTCGCTTGGTCGTCAAGGGGTACTCTCAGATTCAGGGCATTGATTACACTAACACCTTTGCCCCTGTCAGCCGCATGACCTCAGCTCGAGCCCTATTTGGTGTAGTGGCTCAGCATGACTAGGAACTACACCGGATGGATGTGATCAATGCGTTCCTCCATGGCTCTCTGCATGAGGAGATTTACGTGGCTCAGCCACCCGGCTTTGAGAACGAAGACAAGGTCAGGCGCTTGTGCAAGTCTTTGTATGGCCTCAAGCAGTCTCCTCGGTGTTGGAACCAAAAGATTATTGGCACCCTGACCCATGCGAGATATGTACAAAGCGAGGCAGATCACTCTCTTTTCACTCGACGGATGCCTGAGCGATTTGTTGCCATCCTGGTCTATGTCAACGACGTTCTGATCGCGTCTCCTTCAATGGAGGCCGTGAAGGAGGCCAAGGCTTTCCTCCAAACTGCCTACAAGATGAAGGACCTTGGTCCTACGGTAGTGTTTCTTGGCATGGAGATCGTGCGAGACGCAGACGTAATACTCTACTACTGCATCAGGCCCGATACACACGGGTTGCGGGGGAGCGCTTCAGCGACCTTCTCGGCACAGTGCCCACGACTTCCACACCTCTCACGCCTGACGGGCAGGATGCCCTGAAGGTGGACGATCCCACATAGCTAGGGGAGACAGTGGATGTGACCCTGTACCTCCGTCTCATCGGATCTCGAATGTACCTGGCCACTACCACACGTCCTGACATCGCATTTGCCGTCAACCTCCTTGTCCAGTTTTTCCAGGCTCCACACGCTAGAGCCCTTCCGCGGCTGTGCAAGTGGTGTGGTACGAGGTCTCCACACCGTACCTCGGACTCTGCTTTCGCCGGCAGTGTTCGGTGGTCCTTGACGGCTACACCGACAGTGACTGGGCCTGGAGCCCAGATGGACGTAGTCGCACCGATTACGTATTCCTGCTCGGTGGGACCGTTGTGTCCTGGCGCAGCGGGAAGCATGGCTGCATTGCACGTAGCTCATCGGAGGCAAAGTACGTTGCTCTAGGTGCAGGGGCTGCTGAGGCGGTATGGCTGCAGTGCCTGTTCCTTGAGCTTGGCCAGTCTGTACCCGCCATTGTGCTTCATTGCGACAGCCAGAGTGCTCTTGCCATCGCGGAGAACTCTGGTGTCTTCCATGCTCGCACGAAGCACATTGCGGTTAAGCATCACTTTGTACGTGATCTAGTGGAGCGACACGTGATCTCCGTCATTTGGGTTGGCATGCAGCGTGCTGACTTTTTTACGAAGGCACTAGCTCGCGAAAAGTTCCTGGTGGCCATTTGTTTTGTTGGACTTTGCCCCTTGCCTGTGAGTGGTTGATTGTGGGGTGTGATTGTGCTTGTGCAATATTTTTCGTTGCACTCGTTGTTGTACTCGTCTCAGTACTGCACGCGTATGGATATGCGTACCATCGGGTCATGGGGGAGTGTTGTGATTTGTGACGTTCTTGTCGACATGTACAGTTTGTTGTGACCACTCGACCGTGTCCATACTTGTGCAGATCCCTGGTACGGACCCTGGTGGCACCGGTGCATCATCTGGTGGCGAACTCCCAGCTTGGAGCTGACCGACGACCGTTTCAGAGCTCTGGATGCTACCCGGGACCTCTTGTAGTTTTTCTGCAGCACGCAGGAGTTTATCGGTGGACTGGCCGTAGGCTCGATTTGCATGTTTTTGCATTCTGTGTCCACCGTTTGATGCTCGATGCATGCATGTGACCAGTCGTAGCGTCTGGCTTTTGATCCTGCACGTCTAGATTTAGACGGCGTAGCGTTCTGGTATGTCTGTGCAGAGTTACGGCCAAAATAGTGGTTTTGGGCCGGTTTTAGGACAGATCTTGCACTGCCGCGTGTGACACCCGCCGTGCGCCGTGGCAAGTACTTATCCCATTGACCTGTCATTCGTCATCTCTCTCTGCAAATGCTATTGAAGCATTCAGCTACTTTGCCTTGTGTCTCCTCACAAGACCCTTGCCGGTGTGTGCACGACTTGTGACTGTTGTCACCGTCCGACCAGGCACTGACGCCTAGTCAGCGGTTGTGTCGTTAGGAAGCTTCCACGCATCTTCTCATCTCCAACAACCGAAATTGCAAGCACGGACGTGGAGGCAAAAAGGCGGGGCTTGCCGAGCGTGTAGAAATTGTGGCAGAGACAATAAAAAAAATAGAATTGTGAGGCCCACAACTTAGGGAACGCGTTCAACTCGAAGACCGCAAGCAGCTCTGACAGGTCATCATCGCCCATGCCTCCAACATTCTGGAGCAGCTTGGATCCAGTGGGTCCGAAAGCTTGTGAAGAGAGAGCCTGGGCGGCCTTGGCGCTGTGGAACTACCGCCGCCCAGAAACTGTCCGAAGATTGGGAGGAGCGTGTGCTCACTGTTCACCGGCATAAAGCAATCATGATCAGCCTCTGCGGAATCAAGCCATTTTTGGTACTGAATGCGGACCATACGTGTGTGCAGCTCATGCCATCCACAGACCACACCTGCACACCTAAGGGGAGAAAGGACATAGGCATCATAGGGCTAGACAACAACTGGCAGATCTCTGCACTTGTCGCATGCAACATGATGGGGGAAATGCCCCCGTTGTAGTTGGTTTTCGGGGGCCAAGAGTAGACACTGCCTCCCACATGTCAGCCATGCCCGCAGCTTCTTAATGCTGGTGCCAACCTAGCGTTCATCCCCAAGTGTTGAGCTAATGGCGAAACCCCTCAAGCATGATCACTCCATTGCGATCCTGTACTACAAGAAGATGTGCCATCTGTTTGGAATTGAGTGTGGCGCCGCATATGTGCTGCTCGTCCTAGATTCGAGATGCCCACACGCATGCACAAATTTCTAGGATTGGATCCACAGGAACCACCTCTCCATGAATACCTTATACATCCTCCGCCTCTCCCCCCCCTCCCACTTGCAGACTAGAAATCTTGTGGCTTGCCCCCAAATGTGGGCATGAAGCACCCCAAGGAAGAAGCCTCTGCTTAGTGTTTTGCTCCATGTTGCTAGTGAGGATATGCTATGGCCACATCAAAGTTTTCGCATGTTAACACCATGTCTTCCAGAGAAGCTGCACCCCCATGCTGGAAAGTGCTGATTTGGACAAATGAGTTGGAGGAAGACAAGGTAGTGTGATGTATCTCAATGAAATACAGATTTCTATATGTTCTTTGTCACTTTGCATGTGTCCATTCACATTTTCCTTTCTCCTTGCACTGATCCCTCAGACATCCTGCACATTTGGTTTATGTCCTGATGTAGGAAAAGTACTTCACCAAAGGTTGCTAACATCAAATGACGTGGAGAGCATTTGCGAAGACTCAAGATCACCTTAGACAGAGCAGTACTGACAATCCAGTTACTCCTTAACTTTTCCCCAAGCGTGCCAACACAATAAGCTGGTTAATACCTAGCTAACTCCACTAAGACATCAAGTCTCCACATTCATGATAGTCAGGGCAGCTTCTACAACAGTGTCTTCTTCCCCGATTACATGTGTTTGGAGCTAGGATGCCATGAGTGCTGTTCTGAAAACATCTGACACACCCCACTTCACTGATGAAACCTGGCAACATGCAACCAAGCACCCACATACAACCAGCACCCACATACAACCAGCACCCACATGCAACCAGCACCCACACACAACCAACACCCACATACAACCAGCACCCACATACAACCAGCACCCACACACAACCAGCACCCACATACAACCAGCACCCACATACAACCAACACCCACATGCAACCAACACCCACATGCAACCAGCACCCACATACAACCAGCACCCACATACAACCAGCACCCACATACAATCAGCACCCACATACAACCAGCACCCACATACAACCAGCACCCACATATAACCAGCACCCACACACAACCAGCACCCACATACAACCAGCACCCACATACAACCAGCACCCACATACAACCAACACCCACATACAACCAGCACCCACATACAACCAACACCCACATACAACCAGCACCCACACACAACCAACACCCACATGCACCCGAATGTCTTCCACTATGAGCTGCTTTTACTTAGGGTCAGATCTCTGGCGTCCTTCCTACCAGTCTCAACCGTCCGCGAGCGTTGTGCACATGTGGCCAGCAAATACAGTCAATCATGAGCTCTCACGGTTGTCGCAAGTGCCACTCTTCTGGGTAGGAAACACTCAGACAATCCTTCCCGCCGTCTACTGGCTAACCACCACACCCGTGAACTCCTCCATTGGTATGGATGTTCATATCGTGGAAGGAGGAGCAGAACTTGCAGCAGCAGCTGCTTTCGGGTCAGCACAGTTGCTGCGACAGCAACAGGGGTGGAGACAGCAGAAGGAATTGCAGGGATAATCAGACATTCGTGTGTCGATGTAGAGTAGTTGTCTCAACCTTCGTAGTGGCAAGGACAGGCCAGTCCTTCTCTGAAGCACCCTACTGACTGTTTAATAGCAAATTCCATTCTTGTCACAAAGCACACAGTTTAACGGCGAACATTTTCATGTTGTTTTGTTACAGAGGCCATAGTTCCCGTTATCCCTGGCCACAGATAGCAGTATACCTTTTTTTGTAGTATGGATTGACCCCCGCTCGACGCAGTCAATAGGCAAGTTCGCCAACCGACATGCCATCTGCTCGCAAAATCCGCCGCGCCCCCAAGTTCTCCCTCACAAATGCGTGCTTCGAAAGTACGAATTTGATGGCGCAACACATGGAATGCACCCGTGGACACCGCTTTGTACAGACTCACTCCACATACCGCTTGAAATCCTGCATTAGGATTTGAACGCGAACGTTTCGGAAGAATTTGCTGTCACGAATGACACTAATTCAGAATGAAGTTGTCTCGTGTGGCACAAGTTTTCCATAGATGCTTTATATTTTGCCGATAAACAGTGTCGGTAGGGTGTTTCCGTGGCATCCCTGCGACAAAACCAACATGAATGGTAATTAAACCATTCAACACCTTGCCATGTCGATGTAGTATAATGGTCAGTATCTCCGCCTGTCACGCGGAAGATCCGGGTTCGATCCCCGGCATCGGCGTTTTCATGCTTTTGCTCCCCCCCTCCCCCCCATCCTCTGTGTTCACTTCGCTTCTTTTTCACGGCCGATGTCCCCTACTCCAAGCATGTATCCATGTGTACACCTTGCTCGTACTCCACCCACACCCCTTCCTCCCCGGATGAGAAACTCAAGTTCAACTTCCCAAAACCCGTTCAACGCCCCACACGCGAACATTCACTGCACTGGAAAGGTAGAGGTATTGCAGCAGACGATTGCAGAGTGCTCAGGAAAGTGCTGTACATTGTTCGTCAACGAGCACAAGGGTCATAACTGGTGCTGTGCTCCTAAACCTTTTCTCTTGATAAGAGCACAACAGAACCATGTGGAAACCACCCTTGGGACAAACTGTGCCTGCGGGCTCGTGAGGCCACTCCACCCGCGCAGGAATGCCACCAGAGAGAACCTGTGTTGAGGTGACTACCTGTCGTCTCCTAAGCTCCTCGTCCTCAGTCGACGATGCAAGAATACTAGACAAATCTGTCCGCAGCCACAAGTTCTGGCCCACAACCATGCGTCGCACTGGCTGAGAAAACAACAGGTACGGACTGCCGCCGAAATCATATTGGTCAAGTACAGTCCCACTGTGAGCAAGACCCGAGTAAAAGCGTGCTCAGCAGGATTCGAACCTGCGCGGGCAGAGCCCACAAGATTTCTAGTCTTGCCCGATAACCACTCCGGCATGAGCACGGAAATCGTGCATGGAATCAACTTCCATAATCGCACCACGTCGTACGTTCATGTCAACTATGTGTTCACCATGACTATGAGCAATGAGAAAACACCTGGGTTGGTTGGGTTATAGGCATCGGGGGTTAAGTTGCCTTCTTTGGACTAGTACAGAAGATGTGCATGT